>SKCR01004428.1:0-181179 GCA_019454045.1 Zanthoxylum bungeanum
TACACGAGGACCTCTTGCTTGTAGTGGGAGCCTTAAGTATTGAACCATTCATCTTTTACATCTCTTTTATATGATTCTATGATGTTTGCTTTTCTGTGTTGTATGGTATTAGCTTCGTGAAAATTTTGTTATATCCAATCTCATGGAGGCATAGAGCCACAGTTCTTGGAAATTTTGCGTACGAAAATATGGGACATTGAACATGAATATTGTCTTTTACACGAGAGATAAAAAGATTTTACATTGAATTGATCTCATTTGAAAATTTTGGACATGAAATTTTAAGTATTTAATATAAAAATCGAGTAATAAAAATGTAAAATCGGCAAACTTGAAATTTATTAGTAAAATTTTAAACATTGAAAATGAAAATAATTTTTTTGAAACTGAAAAATATTTTTTAACGTGTTTTTTTAACATTTCACATGTGTTACAATGAATTACTTGTTTTGGGATATTAACATAATAAGATATTAAACATGAAAATTATTATTCCCGACAGGAAATTTTATATCATTAATCTAAAATTTAAAAATTAAATATGAAAATTATAATATTACTGTTATTCGTATTATTATTCAACTTGAAAATTCAAGTAATTGGTACTGATTTGATTTCATGGGCCAATTTATTCCTGAGGAAAATTTCAATACTGATGAATAATAGTGATGCTGATTTCATGGGCCAATTTTCTTCTCGGGAATAAATTTAGACTCAATTTTGGGTGTTAAATTTGGACCATCATATCAAATATCAATCTGGGCCGAAGTTGATCCCTTCATTTACAAAAGTTGGTTGTAATTTTTCAGTTCTTTCATATTTCTGACAAAGATTTTATCACTTTCACTATTTTACTTGCAGAAAAAAACTTCTGGTAAAATAATCGTATGAACGAACAATTGTACATTACATAAGTCTTTATGTTCAGTGATTTTGCCACTAGACGTTCTTAAAATTGGTACTGTGGGTCGAGTGAATTGGTAAAGATCTTAGGTTTGAGTGGTTTGTTAACTCTAAGTTTGAGGTTCGAATCGTATTGGGAAACTTATGAGGACACGAGGCACAAGTTTCGGGGATTGATCGAGGTGCGCGTAAGTTGACCCAAATATCTCGATTATCAAATAAATATATATATGAATAGGGTGAATCGTCTCATGTATATTTTTCCTTGGAAACAAAAAATTGAATTAGACTTGAAGAACTGAAATAATTAGAAGATCCATCGACTAAGAGAACGGTCTATATATTATTTCACTATTTTATTTTACAGAGAAACGATATTTTCATAATTCTTTTCAAAAACAATGCAATTAAAGTAAACTTGACAAAAACATTATTCGGAAATTAAATTATAAACTAAGGGTCCAAGACTTGAAGTAAAAGATAAGCTCACCAATTTAAACCACAATTTTTTTTTTAATTTATTAAGAAAACAAGTTTATAAAGTAGATGAAAAAAGAACGATAAATATTTACCAATTAGAGGTGGAGATCGCAATGCTCGGATTTCCGATCATCGAAATCTATCCGAAATTGATATCCAATATGCGACATCTATTCATAATCGAAATTTTTTTACTGTCGACATCTATATTTTAACCAATTGAAAATTTAGATATTCAATACATACCAAAATAATTGAAAAAAAAATAGAAATATACTAACAGATATAGGAATTATTTAATTGAATATTATTTATAATTTTAATTAATTTATGGATATCCGAAAAATTGATAAACTTTAATTAATAATTAATTAATTTATTTTATTTTATTTTTTGGTTGGATACAAATACCCGATATCCAAAATACTGAAACTCATAACCGACCGATCGAAATCAATTTTGGTTACCTAATTTCCAATTCGAAACCTAACCAAATATCAGATTATTGGATATCCAAAATAACCGATAATAATATGATTTTTTAAAAATATGTCAACTCTCATGTAAACATATTTCAGAATTTTTTGTTGTCATTGAATCCGCTCGTATGTGCAGAAATGTATAAAGTGTTCATTGATATTTTCAACAAATGACCCAACAACTTGCTGGAATAATTACGATCAAAGAAACAAACAGACAATGATGCTACCAAAAATTTCAACCAAAATCCAACAACTTGCTTGAATAGTTAAAATCAAGAGCAACAAATTTGTAATTGAGATTGAGACTTGACCTAAACAAAAATATTTCAAAGTTTGCATGTAATTTTAACAATACATTTGGGCCATGCATTTTGACACTCAACAAATAGAAAGCAACACATAACAATCAACAACTACATAAAAAATTAATCGGTTTAAAGTTGAGACCATTTTTGGATTTAAACGTGTACAATGAGAGAATTATCATTTGTTGACTTATTTCAAATAGCCAAATTTGTAGCTGTTCGGTGAAATTAATCAAAATAACATTGATATTTTAAAATTAAGGGGGTATATTTAATTGAGATTTTAAAAGATTATTTATCGATAAATAAGTCCAATAGATTTTAAAAGATATTTAAAGAATGTAATGACTTATAAGATTTTAAAATATTTATATCATAAGAATTTGTAAGATTTGAACGGACTTATTAATTTATTAAAAAAAAGGTATATTATGGAATGGAACCATAAATAAAAAAAAAAAAAAAAAAAACTAATGAAAGTCAATTGGTTTAAGTTGTGGACATTTGCATCAACAATAACAGAAAATAGAATCATATGAAATAGAACCATATGAAATAGTCATATCCAATGGTAGTAATTCGCCGTCGAGTTAATGGACGTTCAATATGTTCACCACGCATCATAAACAAAAATTGATTTAACACATGCATTATTGAATAAATTGCCATCATTGAACAGTAAATGGCTTCATAAAATTATTCATCATCCATATATTCGTCATTAATTTCTTCTTCCTCTATGTCGTTACCTTCGTACATGTGCGATTGTGACATTATACATACATAATATATATATATATATATAAGGCTGCAAAACAATAAATTAAAAAAATTTATTGGATGTTAACAAACAATATATATTTTTTTCAAACGATGCATTTAGCTCAAAGGGTCTAGGAACATATAAACATATAATCAAGATTGATAAAGCAAACGAAATTTGATGATAAAATTCATCCCAACACAATCTATAGGAAGCGGAATATGAAAACTAAAAATAAATTGATAAGTTAATTTTTTTTTTTGATAAATTGATACCAATAAACCATCCTGTGCACATCAAATATTCATCAAAGTAAAAGCTAATATTCAAATTTCTTAAACAAAAAAAATTATAATAACAATAGTTCAACCAAATTATAAATGAATTAATTCAATCAAAGTAAAACCTAAAGATGAATGATAAAAAAATAGTTCAACAAATCCTAACATGATTAAAATATATAGGTTTGGTATATATTCGTTCAAAATGACTTTTAATTCATTTCAAAATGGCTTTCAGCCTGAGATTAAAAGCTTTTAATTCGTTCACATCATTAATTATTTTATTCCGAAATTGATATGTGAATACTACTTCTAAAGTCATTTTACAGATTGTGGTGGGTTAAGAGAGCAAGTACTTTACAAAAACAACAATTTTTTTAAGGTTGAAAAATCAAACTGGAAGATTTTAATCTTTAAAATCGGATTCACAGTGAGATTACTTTGATATTCAATAAAGGACATGTACAGCAACAGCGAAAAGGACACAACAATCAAATATTTCAGGAATAAACCTAGATCATCAATCTATCTATTTTTCATTCACAAATAAAATCGATCCACACATAATAAAAAATTGGAACACAAAAGTACATTGTTCATGAAGAGTTCACAAGTCTGTTTTTTTTCTCTTCTCTAGCCTCAAAAAAATCTCTTGTCAAAAGTCTGATGGGTTAGGGTGTGATTTTTTTTTATAGGATTTGATATTTATACTTTCTACTAAAAAGTCTCACACAATCCCACATATAAAAAAATCATTCAAAATCAACAAGTTTTTCAATACCATAAGACTTTTTATTATTTGTTTAAAGTCCTGATTGAATACCACTGGATTTGGACACCCTATTTAAAAAGTCATAAAAGTCTTAATGGAATACTACAAAACTTTTTAGATTATTTAAAAGTCTTAATTGAATACCACAAGACTTATTTAAGTTAAAATAGTCTTTTAAAATCCCAATTCAATACATCCCCCTAAGTGAATTCTTCCTACATGAGATTTTACTATAAATATTTTGATTTGTAATGTAAAATATGAGGTATGGATAGCAATCGAGACTCCTGTCCCGTCCCATCTTTGAGTGATTCGAGATTAAAAGTCATATCGAATACCACCATTTTTTTTGAATCGGGACGAAAAATCATATCAAATTCCGAATCGAATGATTGGGGATTTCAAATCGCGATTGAGATTATTAATTTTTTATAATAAATTTGAGATTTTTTAATATGAGGTATTTCACTTAATTTTAAAAAATGAATTCTCATCGTGTGTATACCTCAAGATGTATATGACAAATCTATTCAACGTATAAGAGATTATAAACCGAAAGCACCCAAAATTTTTACTAATATTACTTGAATTTGTTATTCCTTGAAAAATATGATTCGAGTTTTTCGAATAAAAATGAATACTTTTTTTATTAGCGGGACGTGTAGAGACAACAATCATACACATAATTAACATTAATTAAAGAGTTAGAAAAACCTGAAAATTCTGTAGATTACACCAAGCCAAGTATACTCTGTCCTTAAGAACTTATTAGTCCCATCTTGGTGTGTTTACGGATCTTTAGCTAACATTCTCCCATGATTCTGGTGACTTCTTGATTAAGGGGCACTCATTTGGATCAAGAACAATGAACAAGGACCAACAGTGAAAACTCTCTTCTAAAATGAAGATTCAAACTCTCTATTTATGTGTTTGAATAATTGAATAAAATGAATGAATGAAAGTGAACCCAATGAGGTCTAATTATAAACATGGATGATTGCTTTTAAAAGACATCTTTAGTTTAAGGATGTAATCCTTTTAAAGGTTATAACCCTCTAATGTTCCATTTGAACTTAAAGATTATATTATTTTACTCTAAGGGACAAATCCATTCAATTTGTGTCTTTCCCAAATGACACATGTCAAGAGCCATGTCTTCAAATATACATGTAATTTTTTTAGAGAATTTTCTACAATCCCCACAATTCTCTAAATATTAATGTGGATACCTAAGAGAGTTTCATTGAAACAAAACTGCATCAGAATAGGAAGCTATCGCTTTGAACCTTTCTTAGTAAATGACTATCGGATTTACTTGGCAAATCAATGACCATAATCTTGAACTGTTATATCGTTAGTGTAAACCAAGACAATAGCCATCACAGCTTCACTTCGACCATTTCTCGTTCTACGGTTGTGTTCAATTCGACCAAAAATATTGGTTCTGACCTCATCAAGTACTTTAGGAAATCTAGCCTTAAAATTCCTATGGAAGTGACCTCACTTCTTACTTAAAATAGGTTATCTATTGTAAAAGGTATTACGTCGTTACATTTATTAAGACTTTTCTCCTAATATAGTGATCATTAAAAGTCTTAGCTTACCCTAACCTTGACAGATAACACTTTGCGTCATTATAGGAATGAGAAAGAGTATAAAATACTACAGTGCTTGGTTTGAATTGCAAAAAGTTTTGATTGCCCTTTTGAACCTAGACCTTGGGATCTCCAGTCAGCTAGGTTGAGTTTCCATAATAACAATTCTTAATTTATAGGCTTCAAGTTTATTCCCCTTTGCTCTCGAGGTAAACCGTTAGTAAGCAGATTCGCCAAGTTTTCCTTCGATTTAACATAATCTATTGAGATTATGTCGTCTGAGAGCAGATGTCTTATGATATTATATCTTCGACGTATGTGTTGAAACTTACCATTATACATTGTATTTTGTGCTCTCCCAATAGCCAATTAGCTATCGCAATATATTCTTATAGCTAACACCGATTTTGGCCAGTTTGGAATATCCTCTAAGAAATTTCGAGGCACTTCGCTTCTTCTGCAGCTTTGTCTAATGCTATGAACTTAGACTCCATTGTAGACCAGACAATACCTATTTGTCTCGAGGATTTCCACGATACGACTACACCCCATAGCGTGAAAATAAATCCACTCGTGGACTTGATATTCGTTGTATCAGATATTCAGTTGTCATCATTGTATTCTCCTAGAACAACATGATATCTTGTATAATGTAGATTATATTTTAAAATTTCTCTTAGATACATCAAAACTCTTACTATGACAGATGAACACTAAAAATGTACATTAAATAAAAGAAAAAATAATCATTTTACAACTGTAATTTTATTATTCCCCATAATTTAGCACATTTTTGAAATAATAATTAAATTTATGTTTTGTATATATTTATTATAATTTCTATTTCTTGTGTAGGTAAAATACTGCTTTAGAGGCTTAATAGGAAAATTGGATATGAAATCTGAACTCCGTGACCCATAAAATCTAGAAGAGTGTGACAACTACATTCAAATCGGACTTGTAAAACATTCACTGGGTTTTGATTTGCAACAAAATGAGCTTATAATGTATTTAGTCACACATGTATTATTATTATTATTATTATTATTATTATTATTATTATTATTATTATTATTTTTGAGGCTCCACAATATATATATATATATATATATATATATTAATATAATAATAAATAAATAAAAAGATTGGAAAATGACAACCCACTTGCAATTGTCAGGTTGACAATTGTAAAAATTGCTCGCAACTTTTGCAATTGCCAAAATAGAGTTGCTCAATACCTTATTTCCTTATCTTGATTCCATAGTTCTCTATGAGGATTTGTGGAGTCTCAACTCTTATGTGTTTTATTTTTTAATCTTTCTTGTAATTTTCTTTTCTTTTATTAATAAAATTATATGTGTTTTTATTCAAATCATGAGTAGTTAATTGTATTCTGCTAGGATAATGAGTAAAACTCTTAATATGAGAATATATATTTATTTTACTTATGTTATAAATATATATTATGTTCTTTAATATTTGCATCTCTCTTATATTTGTGGGTGATTTAATTCGCTGTAGACAATCTCATTTTGGCACAGTTAATACTTTACTCCATTTTATATGAGAGAATAATTTAAATTTGGATTAAATATTGAGAAACTTTGTTACCGTCTTTATGGATGGTTTTATATGATTTGACATAATTGAGTACCTATCTGGACTAGTTATAGATAAGTGTTGTTATCATCTATATGGTTGGTTTTATATGTTTTGAAATAATTAAATCTTGAAGTAAATTAACTGGATAATAATGACAATTTATATATTATAAAAAGTAAGATTTCTCTATACTTGAAATATCAAGAGTGGATCATATAGTCCCAATATTTTATTTTATTATTACAATCCAATTTAAAATTATCCACCACTTCAATCAATTCAGCCTTTTTATTTTTATTACTTGAATTAATATTTTATTTTACTAAATCTATTTCATGTAGATCGACCCCGGACTCACCAGGTTATTTTATTACTTTGACACTCTTATACTTAGGTGTAAAAAATCACTTTGTTAGTGTGTCAAGTTTTTGACGCCATTGCCAGAAAATATAATTTAGTAGATAGAATAATAATTTAATATCCTTGCATTTATTTAATTTTTTGCATCTTACGTTTTTTTTCCTTCTTTGTATTTGTGTAGATCCCAAGATGTGCTAATTGATCTTAAATGAATTCGAAATCTTGACATCTCAAGTATAGACAAAACATGTACTTGATTCTTCAATGTTACATGAGACAAAAAAAAAACTTAATTAAAATAGAGCTTATCTTTTGTCAAAGAATTTCTTGAACCATCCCAATTTAAAGATTTTTCCATAATTTTTTTGTGAGAACTTAATCGAGAAATTGAGACAGCTGAACAAGAAGTTCAATTGAGATTTGAATTAACAAGAATTAGAAGACGATTTTAGGATCTAATCACTACATTTGTGCTTTTTTTAATCATTTATTTTTATTTTTTATTTTTCACGTGTTTATTATTTTTTTATTTGTGAGTATTGCATTTGCATATTTAAATTTTAACATATAGTATGTATTTAGGTTGCATGAGACATTGGTCTCGATCACTAGAGAGTTTCCATCATCTTCACCGTCAGTCAAAATGGTCAATAACCAAGATTAAAATCCAGTTGATCAGGTAGAACACGAATCACAACATGGTGATCTTAATCATCTTAGGACACTCAGAGAATTTATGAATCCCACTAGAACAGGATCACCATCTTGCATTGCTTTCCCCCAGATGCACCACGTTTCAATTTTTAACCGGGTGTCATCCAACTTTTACCCACATTCCACGGTTTAAAATAAAAAACCCTTATAAACACTTAAGGGAATTCGAAGAGGAATGTAACACATGCAAATACCAAAATTACAGTAAGAATATAATTCGACTCAAGTTTTTTCCTTTTTCTTTAAAGGATAAAGCTAAAATTTGGCTACAAGACCTTAGGTTAGGAACTATCAGAACATGAGATGATTTGAAAGAGCAATTTCTGAAAAATTCTTTCCCCATCACATGACAAACTCCTTTAAGAGGAGAATTATAATTTTCACACAACAATCAGGAAAACACTTTACCAATATTGAGAGAGATTTAAAGAAATGTTAAATGTTTGTCCATATCACGGATTTGAAACATGGAGATTGGTTTCCTACTTCTACGAGGGTTTAACACCCCAAAATAGACAAGTAGTGGAAATAATATGTAATGGTGAATTTAAGGACTAAAGTCCCGAAAATGCACTAGATTACCTAGAACACATAACAGAGAATGCACAATATTGGGACACAGTTGGCACTTATGAGCGTCTGTAAAACCATAGTCATCTGATATAGGCATGTTTAACATTAGGGAAGTCCATGACATTCTGATAAATATGCATCTCTAAATAAAAATATTGAGGCATTAGAAATGAGGAATAATAATCATGTCAAGTCAATTCAAGAAGCTACATGTCATATCTGTAATTCAAATGAACATGTCACATAAATTTGTCCCACATTGCCAGCTTTGCAAGAATGTCTCCATGACCAAGTCAGTTCCTTAAACACATTCAAGAGACCAAATCCAAACTCATATTCCCAAACTTACAATTTTAGTTGGAAAAACTATCCAAACTTCAATTGAAGAAATGATAACCAAGCACAATCATTGTAACAACCTCCTCAAGAACATCATAATTTCCAAGATTCTCATAATTATACACCATATGCCTACCACCTAGGAAAACCCTTGAGGATACATTGCATGTATTCATTGAGAAATAAGAAGCCATCAATAACCAAAATGTGCAAACATTGACTGATTTGAAAATTACATTTGCCAAAATCACATATGCATTAACCATTAATGAGAAATGAAAGTATTATGCACAACCACAACCGAATCCCAAGAGTCATCAAAACCACCATGAGAGTACTTCTGGTAGTCAACACATAAACCAATTTAAATCTGTAATTACCCTTCGTAGTGGTAAGGTCATCCACATACCCATTCTTGAATCTCGTGAAGTTGAAAATGAGTCAGCTTCAAAGGGTAAAGAAAGGGTTGATGAACCAACAACTATATATGAAATATTCAAACAGGTGAAGGTCAATATTCTTTTATTAGATGCCACAAAAAAGTACCATCTTATGCCAAATTTTTGAAAAATTTGTGCATTGTTAAAAAAATATCAGGTAAGAAAGAAAGATTTTCTATATGAACCGGTAAATTTCATTCTCTCAACCAATAATGCATTGAAATACAAAGACCCCGGTTGTCCTACTATTTTTTATATTATTGGAAATCATAAAATTGAACATGCATTACATAATCTTGGAGCTAATGTTAATTTACTTCCATTTTTGATTTACCAACAACTTAATATTGGTAAGTTAAAACAAACTTCAACTACTCGTTGACTTGCTGATAGATCAATTAAGATAGAAAGGAAATGTGGAAGATGTGTTATTATAAGTTGATAAATTCATATATCATATGGATTTTATTGTCTTGGAAACACAACTTGTAACAGACAGTTACAAGCCAATTCATTTAACACTTGATCGTCCATTTTTAGCAACAGCTAATGTTTTAATTAATTGTAGAAATTGAATCATTAGTTTTTCCTTTGGTAATATGACGTTGGAGCTTAATATTTTTAACATGTGTAAACAACCATAAGATGAGACAATGAAAATGAGAGAATGGAACTAATTGAACTAATTTAGGAGGAACATATTCAGGGGAGTGATTCCGACCCTATGAAAATTTGTACAGTTAATTTTCTTAAATCAAGTACGCAATTAGATTCAGATATTTCTAATGATTTTTCTTCACTTGATTCTACATAGGCACTAGAAGACGATAGAGAGAAATAAAATTTTGAGAAATTATGAACATTTGAAAAAGAAAAATAAGAGGAAGCACTCAAATTGGAATTAAAAACTATGTCTGAAGGATTGAAGTATGCATTTTTTGGAAATGAACAGACTTACCCTGTGGTAATTTCTTCATCCTTTACAAGCATTCAAGAAGGTAAGTTATTTATTTTGAGAGAACATAAATAGGGAATTTGATGGATTTTAAAAGATATAAAAAAATAGTAATCCTTTAAAATGCACATGCATAATATATTTAAAAAATAATGTCAGGACACGTCGATCACCCAAAAAAAGATTAAACTCTTACATGAAACAAATGGTTAAAATAAGATTCCTTAAGTTTCGGGATTCATTCATCTCTTACATACCTAGTTTGGAGAAAAACACGTATGGTAAGAAATGAATAGCTAATTCATTAGGTGTTTGTTATAAATGCACACGTTGGATGTGCAACACTCGTCGTCGTTCTTTAGGAATGGTGTCTGTAGAGACTGCATTTTTATGATAGCTCGATGATTAGTCTCTTGTGGGGATACCTTTTGAAAATTGGGGAAATTACAATGATAAATGCCAGAAAGAAAGGAACTTTAAGGAATATAGCCAAAAAGCCAACCAGACATCACCTATGTCCGGCCTACCTTATCTCTAAACCAGAACATCCATCCGGACATGATATGAAAACCCTAATTCGGCAGGACATAACACAGCTGTCAGTGAACGAATATATTATTATTTACTGAAGTTAAGGAACCCAATTACGTCCGACCGGATATATAATTCAATTCTAATATCCTGCCGAACATGTATCGAGCTGGAAATAATTATGCACATCTTCAGTTGCTGGAATCACGGGCATCGCTATGTTTGGCTAGATGTATTTCTCAAAATATTTATCTGGTCGGATATGTCTCGAGCTATAATTGACACAACAGATTCGCAATCACTGGAGAATGAGAGGGGATTCTGTCCCCTCATTCCATTCTCAACCCCTCTTATTTTCTATAAAATTAAAGGTTCCACATTCTTAAGGGGGATTCATAGGTTAATTCGAAATCAAACGGAGAAAGCCCTAAAAAAAATCTAAAACGGTGAGAGATAACAGTGAGAAACAAACATTCACCCTTGGAGTTCCATCCTCTGGTGCGAATCCAACAACGACTCAGATTTCAGAGGAAAAATGTACGACCTGAGAGCACATTTTTTAACGTTTCAGTATATTTGAGATTATGTTCTTGTGACACAGTATAAATAGAGGTGCTCAACACCTTATTTCCTTAACCTGATTCCATAATTCTCTCTAAGGATTTGTGGAGTTTCAGCTATTGTGTGTTATTTTTCAATCTTTCTTGTAATTTCTTTTTTCTTTTATTAATAAAATTATGTGTGTTTTTATTCAAATCATGAGTAGCTAATTGCATTCTGTCGGGATAAAGGGTGACACTCTTAGTATAAGAATATAAATTTATTTTGCTTGTGTAATAAATATAAATTGTGTTCTTTAATATTTGCATCTCTTTTATGTTTGTAGGTGTCTTGATTCGCCGTAGATAAACTCATTTTGATTGGCACAGTTAATACTTTACACAATTTTATATGAGAGAATAATTTAAATCTGGATTAATTATTGACAAAATTTGTTATCGCCTTTATGGATGATTTTATATGATTTGACATAATTGAGTACATATCTGGATTAGTTATAGACAAATATTGTCACCACTTATATGGTTAGTTTTATATGTTTTAGCATAATTAAATCCTGAAGTAAATTAATTGGGTAATAATAAAAATTTATATATTATAAAAAGTAAGATTTCTCTATATTTGAAATATCAAGAGTGGATCTCCTAGCCCACAACAATTTATTTTACCATTCCAGTCCAATTTAAAATTATCCATTAGTTCAATCAATTAAATATTTTTATTTTATTACTCGAATTGTTATTTTATTTTACTAAATTTATTCCCTATGGACCGACCTTAGACTCACCGACTTATTTTATTACTTCGAAACTCTTATAGTTTAGAGTAAAGAACCATTTTGTGAGTGTGTCAATAGCCTTCTAGTTTGTAATGACCGGAAGTCACAACTACTGTTACACTGTGGGACGAGTGTCACATAACATAAATTATGTTTGGACACGTATACACTCATGAAATGATTGTAGGGGACAGTCGGCAAAAAATCCTTCGAGATTTCGATACGAGATGGTACGATATTTCCACTCCGGACAGCTCATGGTATTTGGACCATAATTTTCTCATACGAACTCCGATTTTTATGAATTTTATATCACCGGAAAGCTAAGATCGAGACCTACAACTTTCGCATTGAAATTTTTCCAATTCGAATCAGAAGTAAGTTGAAATTACAACTCAAAAATTGGAATGAATAGTAACCGAGGACTATTCTAGAAAATTCTCAAAGCTTCTCTAAATTTCTCAATTCTTCTCTAACTTTACTAAATTTCAAATAGCCCATAGTATAAAAGGGAGATACTAGGGGTGAGCAAAACCGGTTTCGGTTCCGGTTCCGCATAGAACCGAAACCTACCCAATTAAACAGGGTACCCTATTATTCGGTTCCAATCCGGTTCCGAATTACCCTATTGACATGACACATTATGAATCTATTTGGCATTACTGATAGCTACTAGCTAGTAACTGTAATTCTATTCCCGTGTATTAAAATTTAATGGACCTTAATCGGTTAATCCCAAACATACTCTTAAGTCTTTAATGTTTTTACTTACAAAATGTAATGTATTGAGATTTGAGAGAAGCAGATTAAATGATTGTGATGGCAATCAATTAATTAAATTAAATTTAGACCACTTCTGGTTGATCTAGTGATTATTAGAAGAGATTTCATCATTTCTGGTGGCTGAGTTTTCTAAGCAATTTTAGGCCCCCTCTCTTTAAAAGTCTCCAGAATTTTCCAGAGGAAAATGACCCGAGGAGCAGCTATTAGCTCAAAACAGAAGAAATAAAGAAACAGAACAGAAGCAATGAGAGATGTTATGTTAAAAAGGAAAGATATTTTCAAAGTTCTCAATCCAAAATTATGAGGTATCTATTCCATTATAAAAGAAATGATCCGGTTCTCAAATATGGTTCTGGTTCCGGTTCTATAGTCCGGTTCCGGTTCCGATTATTCTGGAACCGAAACCGGACCAGTTACAACCGGTTCCATATTTTTGGAACCGGAACCGGACCGGTTACAACCGATTCCGGTTCCAAACCCGGATTTCCGGTCCGGTTCCAACCGGTTCCGGGTAGACCCGGAACCGATGCTCACCCCTAGGAGATACTATTCAAACATCCTGAAAATTGGAAGAGAAGGAAGAAAACGTAAGAGAAGAAGAAGAAGAGAGAAAGAAAAAGAAAGAGAGAAGAATGAAGAAGAAGAGAAGAGAAGACAAATACCAAATCTCCACAAGTTAAGATGAGGATTGACAACCATTGAGAGCTTGGAGAGTGAAGAAAATCAAGAGAAATAAGTTAAGGAAACTTGACCCTAAACTTGGATTGTAAGATTTGTAAGAGTATGATGATAGAATAGGGCTATTGGCATGCTATGAATTGTATTTTGGTGTTTGATAAATAAAGAAATTGATTGTAGAATTAAATGTCCAAATTTTGAAAATCTTAAGGGTTGAGCTAAAAACATGAATGATGAGATTAAAGAATTATTTGAGGATGATAACTTGATATTGAATATGTGAAGTTGAAGTTTAATGGAGTTATTTATGCAATGATTTTGATATAGAAGTGTTGGTGATGCATTTGGGTTAAGATAGACTTTGGGAAGCAAGTTTAGAATTCTGGAAAACAGGCTAACGTCGCGACGCCCAAGGGCCAGCGTCGCGACACGTATTAGGAAATTCTCACACATCCATTTCTGGAATGTGAGCGTTGTGACGCCTAGGGACTTGCTTCGTGATGCGTAAACAGAAGATGCTCACTGGATTTTTGGCATGTGTGAGCATCGCGACACCCAAGGGGCAGCATCGCGATGCGTGGTCAGAATTTTCCCCAAATCAATTTTAGTTCAATTCAGTTTCACCCTAGCGTGTTAGAGGCCACCCTAAGGGTCTCGTATCAGCTCGCATATATACATTACATCATGACGTACGCATGATACGCATTGAAATGATGGCAAGTATTTAAATAGATAAATTTAGCCTATTTCCGTAATGTATTCCTCAGTCCATTTTCTAATCAAGTTTATCAATTATAGATTATCACAGGAACCATAGTTTCCTTCGACAGAGTAAACAATGGAGCCAGATTCCCAATCAGTGAGTGGATACCTTTCTTTCAAAGTTAATTCGTATTTACTTGTTATTGATCAAGACTTACTTTTAAATGTTTTAGGGCGTTAGCCAATGTATTTTGAATTATTTCATGAGTAAGAAGGTTTGAGAAACTTTGAGATTTTAAAGCATGACTTTATGATTTTGGAGGCATGAGGGAAAAACCCACCTCAAATGTAACTTGATACAGATATGGAATTGACGGATATCAGTAACCAATCCATATATAGATATGTGCACACGGGATACAGGACTATGGATGACAGATTCCCCCAGATCCTAGGTATTGGGCTAGTGGGATAGCGAGGCCCCTAGACCCGGATTTCAGAGATAGGTTGGTGGCACTTATAGCACCACTATTTGCTGGTTTAGTGGCTTGGGGGATGGCGAGACGTAACGCCCCAAGACCACATGATTATATACAGGATGACAAATTTCAGTGACATATTTTCAGAGAAAATATTTTCAAAAATGGAAGTTTTATTAAAGAGTTTTAGAAAGAAAATTTAGTACTTTCAAAAGGCTCAGAGTTTTGCAGACAGAAAAACTTTTTTAGAAACGTTTTACAGAAAAGTGATGTATTCAGAAAAGAAAAGAGTTTTCAGAAAAAGATGGTTTTCTGGTAACGATTTCGATTTTAGGACTAAGAGTTTTCATAAAAGCACCTTAGTTTTTGTTTTAATTGTCCACTCACTTAGATCGTTCAAACGATCTACCCCCCACTCCCAGTTTCTTTATTTTACAGGTTACTCGGAGGACGAGCTCGAGAGGATGGATACTGATGACAATCACTAAGGTGTTCGGTCCACCAAGTCAAGTCAGAGATTGAGTTTAGTCAAGTCAAGTAAAGTCCAGTTTCAGACACCGTATAATAAATTTGTATTCTTGTATAAAGTTGTTAAGATTATTGATGTTGAGTATTCAGTTGTCTGTGTGCTGTTTTATATTCTATGTCATGGTTATGGGAAATGGTCACATATATGAGAATATATTTAAAAAGAGTATCAGTGTTGTTTTAGTTAGAAAGACATAGGCGCATGGGGATAGTATGGCCTATTCCCTGCCGGTAGCATCTCTCGGATTGGGGATGTTACAAAGATGGTATCAGAGCATGGTCTAGGAAGTCAATGACTGCAGTGGGTAGAGTGATGAGGTCTTGTATACGTAGTATACCCGCGGTACTAGTATGTGAGGCATTACCTCTCCAGTATCTGATCCTCGAGTACGCCTTTAAAGTCCTATAGACATGTTAGTAAGAATTTCTGAACTATTCGAATAATCTTCCTTATGAAGTAAATTCATTATTTGAAAATCTTTTCGTAGTTACCTCGGTACAATTTCGAAATGTCCAAGGCAAGTTATGAAGATAGACAGTAAAATTCTAAGGATATTTTTTTTACCCAAGGAAGTAGGAAGAGAAAGAGAAAGCTAGAAAGAAAAGTACAAAAGGATACATAGATAACCAAGAGAACATATAGTAAAAGTTCTAAGAATAGTTACGCAAAAGAGTGAGAAAAGAAAGCTATAAGAAGAGTAAAGAATTACATGTAGATGTTCAAGCAACCAGAGTTAATAAGAGACAAAGATACAGAAATAGATAAGTAAGGAAGTATCAAAATCTATAGTAGTAAAAGGAATAAGATAAGCCCGAGCAAAAGTAAAATGTTCGGTAGACTTAAGTAAGTTTCCATTCGTAGAATTATTTTCTCTTTAAAAAATTCTTCTAAACGAATCCAGTAGCTTCCGAATATCCCATGGAGATAGCAAGTTTCCTATGAATCACAAAGAATAGACATAAAGATTTAAGTAACAAGAAATCGAGATTAGCTGATAAAATAGACACAAGATGCCACAAAAGATGTAGAGTCCTAGAGACCCAAACTTAGACCTGTAATAAAGTAAAGTGAAGGTCGTAAAGAGAAATGATCAATCACATTAATCAAATGAACTGATGTAGATAAGGCCCTGTCTACCAAAGTCCTCCCCACCTAGTGATTTCAGCTAAGAAAGTCGTTATGACGGAGTCTATCTCATACATATCCTACATGAGTAATAGACTCCACCAGAATACAGAATGCCAGAGTTAGGACATCGATGTCTGTCAAAATGTAAGATGCTAGTCCCAGCCCTTCCCTGTATAGGAAAATATAATCATAATAATGCTCAGTGAGACTTTATCCTAAGATAGAAATATAAGACAATGGAAAATAGATTATTCAGGATAGAATCAAGAAGGCCGCCGAGGTTAAAGAAGGGAGAATTTGGCTTAGACTGTGATTGGAAAGTTGTAGTACTAGTAAGAACAAAGATAGACCTGTGAGTTCGGAAACACACAGGATTTAACGAAAAGTACCAGTATGGACAGTGAGATTGGATAGCAAAGTTGTAGCCTATCACAAGAGCAGAGAGTAGAAATTTAGGAAGTAGCCCAGAAGAACGAGCCACCACTAGCCTTGGTATATGACTTAAAACCAAGAGATGTGTGATGAGCGGAAAATATATCATAATTTACCGCCCCTTTAACCTAATATTTTGTATGGTTTCTCGAGTTTTATGAATGTTTTGATGTGTTTTTGTGTGTTTTATAGATAAATAAAGTTTTGGGACTCAATGGGATCAATCATGATTAAATGTGGAACAAATAAGGGCAAAAACTGGATTTTGGAGGTTGGAAACTTGAAATGGCGTTCTAACGAAGTACAATTTCGGAAATTTCAACTTTGCATAATTTTCGTATTTTGGCCATAACTTTCTACTCCTATATCGGATTGAGGTGATTTAAGTTCCAAATTAAATAAGACTCAAAGATCTACAACTTTGACGTTCATAATAATTTCGAATTCAGAAGTTTGCATGACCGAAATTGATAAAAACTTCCGGAAGTGAGTTATGTGCTATTATTAAAGTCATTTTCAAAACAAAAATAAAATAAAATAAAAAATTTAAATTGGTGGAGGATTTGGTGCCATGTTTTGTTCCATGTTTGGTGGAGAAATTAGTGGAGAAATTTGTGGAGAAATTGGTGGAGTAATTGGTGAAGGCAAAATTTTGCCTATAAATACCAAACCATTTCATTTGTAAAATTCATACATTCTTCTGGAGATTTCCTTAAGAATACTTAGAAGATTGTATCTTGTTTGTTTATTTACAGCTTTTTGTATTTAATTTTTATTTTATGCAATAGTTCTTTATTTATTTTACTTTTCAGTCTTTATTTTACTTTTCAGTATGATGAGGTAACTCCCCTCTGCTGGGGTGAAGGGTAAAGCTTTTATTAGTAATATTTAGATTAATCTCCCTTAATTATAATATATAAACTATTTTAAAACCTGAATTAATGGGATACCGCCTTTATGGTTGGTTGGACTTAATTAAATTGATTTTAACCTGACTAAATTGGATATCGCCTTTATGGTCGGTTGGAATTAATCATAAATTTGACTTAATCAGGATACCGCCTATATGGTCGGTTGGTAATGTCATGTAAAGTTTATATATTATAATAAAGGAGATATCTAAATTAGAAGTAATAAAAGTGGATCTCCTAACCCCAACATTTTCTTTTATTGTTAATTTATCTATTTAAGTTCCAGCTTTTACTTTATGTCATTTACTTTATCTATGTCTTTATTATTCTTAGATATGTGTGGTAACTAAACCCCGCATCTAGGGTTGTGATGAATTCCAATATCATCGATTTATAAGGGGTTATTTTATGACTGGGTAATATAAAGGTTTATTTATTAAGTCTTAACCTTAATGCTTCTTGTTAACTGGCCATTAATAAGATTGATCTGGTAAACTTAAAATAAACTTGATGAAGGAATTTTAGGTTTCAGCCTTAGACTCAATAGCTCACGATCTCACCTCGAGGCATGGTGACCTTTAGGTATATTTCCTTACAGGATAGACATATACATGTCTGACGGGGGTAGCCACAATTGGAACTTAAACTTAATGAATTCAGGTAACTTGGTTAACATAGACATATGATTAATTGGGTTATCTGGGTGTTTGCATCTGACCATCGACAGAGGCTTTTGCATAATTTCATGTTCCAGGTTAATAAACTGATATATTGCATAAACATGAGATAACCACTTCATCTTTAAAAGATATTGGAAGGATTCACAACCCTAGATAGTTTAATAATATTTAATTTTCCTTTCACCTACATTCACACTGTTTTATTTACTTGTTTTAGTTTAAAATCACCATCCAATCAATAAATCAATCTATTAGGTACTCGTAAATATTCAACTTCATAAATTGATAGCTAAGATATTAAGTCCTCGTGGGATCGATACATTTTATACTACTTGAGCGATACGTGCGCTTGCGTTACGTGAGTGATTTCACCGATCACTATGATATGAGAACAATTCAAAAGGATACAACTCGTAGTAAGGAAGATCAGATAATGAGAATAGATAATGTGACTTGAAGATAATAAGTAAATGAAGACTTTGAGTTGATTAATAAATATTAAGGAACTCTGAGATATAAAATAGTATATAGTTTCCAATGGGACAAATAGTAAATAACAGAGATGAGTATTCACAGATTCCCTATGGAATATATATACTTACCCCTCTACTTAGAGCTCAGTAAGGAGAAGAACCAATGAAGAAGTGCATTTGACAAATTAGATGAACTGCGAGATAGCTAGACAACCAAGCCAATGAGTTCAATAGAGCATAGATAAGAAGCATGAGATATCATAGTTTGAGGTCACGGTGAGTCGAGCCAAATCTAGAAGTCATCATTCTATTGGAGACCCCTAAGGGAGTTAAGGCACAAAAGTACGAAGGGATCAGAGAAAGCAACTCTTAGAAATACAGTAGATAACTCTCAAAGAGTCTTATTGTACTAAGACAGAAGAAATAGATGGAGGGCAGCACCTGAACCAAAAGAATTAGTAGAGATATCCTAAGCAATCGAAGCTGATAGAGTTTTCAAGAGAATAAAGATGTAAGAAGTTCAAGGAACTGAGATAAGAAAGAAATCTATGTAGCAGAGTAAGCTTCTTAAGGAGGAATAACAAGATGGAGTATAGTAGGACTTTGAGAAAAAATAACTACTTAAGGTAGTTAAGAAAAAAAGTCTGATAGGAAAAAGTATATAGGCAGCATAATGGAGCTTTTAAAGAGTATGATTTTAGAAAAAGGTTCATAATAAAGGTAGTATTTACTAACTTTCTATGGTTAAGCAATAGGAACTAACAGGAAGGAATACAGAGGCGACATGATAGAGTATTTTAGGGAGCATGACTCTAGAGAAGGTTTATAATAAAAGGTAGAATGATCGATAGTCAGGAAGTGAATCGAGAGTGAAGTTGAAACATGAGACAATTCAGCTAGTATCTAGTAGAAATATCTTAGTAGGGAAACCGACACTAGTAAACATAAGAGTTCCAGGCTTATAGATGAGCAAGACATGCAAGTATGACACACATAGTTAGTGAGGTCAGCACAACTGGAAAGGTTTCGGAACCAAGCTCCACCCTCTCAACCCCTGATAGACAACAACAACGAAGATGGACCTCAGTATTTACCCCAAAGATATTCCTAGAAACTAATGGACATACAGTAAAAGTAGGACCGAAACATAAAATATTCTGATATAGTACAAAAATGGAGTATAAGGTGAAAAATGTGCTAAGTAAGAGATTTAGAAGGAAGTTGGTCTATACGACATGATTAAGAGATAAAGTATTAGTCAAGCAATAACGAAATTTCCAAAGGATCAGTATTAGACACAGCTAGAAACATGTAAATGATGATACCCTTTGGACCAGGAAACAGAGACATAGACCGCAGAAGTCCAATGTATAGAATGAAGTAGAAAAGAAGATAAAAGACAAGTAAAATATTTGGAAATAGGATTGTCCTAGTAAAACGACAATAGAAAAGATATTAAATAGATAATGACAAAGGTACACAAATATAAAAAATAAATTTTACATAGTTAAGTTTAATAGTACTACGAAATAGCAGGCTTTATAAGCGTCAAAATAAGATTGGAATTCTATCAAATAGTAAACGAAGGGAAGGTAGCAAGTTTAACTTATAAGTTCCCATGCTATGCAATAAGAGAAAATATATCTAGGAATGGAATTATGAAGGAATAACATATAAATGCCCAAAGAAACTAGGATGAGACTATATAAATAATTGAAGAAAGAAATTTTAAGTACAATAAGGTTAAGGGAACAGGGCGGTGCAAAGGAAGGATAATTAAATCTATATTAGCAACGAATATAAAGATGAAGACAACATAACATAGAGGTTGAAGCCCGTAAGTAATTGAAAGATATCAATAAGGAAATAGACAGTTAAGTAATCAAACTAAGAGAATAAATTCCAAGCTCAGGCTGAGCAAGTAAATTTGGAAATGTATTGGGACTATCGTTTTTATTAGTAACAAGGATTATCTTTGTATATTTTTGTTCCAGAGTTATGGTGGAACGTGAAGAAACCTAACGATAGGAGACATAATCACCCTTCAACATGGGAAGGCGTTGGATAAGAAGGAAATTAAGGATACACTCGGTAAGACCATCAAGGGAGTTATACTATAAAAATGAAGTGAAGAACTTGAGGTATACTTAAAACCGAGGAAAGCAAAAGTTATTGACTGTGGTACAGAGTATAATAGTGATATGTTAACTGTAAGGAATCGCAGAAGCCCCAAGCGATATCTAAGAGTTTGTAATAACCTGTCAAGAGAGATAAGAGATGAAAATAAACGATTCATGTAGAACAGCTATGGATAGGTCTACATTAGCATGAATGCAACAAGTTTATTTGGGGATTTTACAAGTTGAAAATACTTTTATGGAAAGACAATCATAGAATGTCATATAGAAATAAGTAATCCACCTGGACACCAGTTCGAGAAGAACAAGGGTTCAGACCTTAAGAGATGAAGTTACACCTTGTTAGGACGTTATCAATGGGAAGAATAAGAGATGGATAATTTTTATGGATAATAAATTCTGTGAAGGAATACATCTCTGTATAGATAGTGTGTAGATTATACGAACTACGTTTCTATACGAGAATGAAGGGTTCTAAAGAGGACTTCAAAGGATTAAGCTTTCAGCTATAAAAATCAAATAGAGTATATCAAGACAAGAAATTCCCAAAGGTCGTAGTATCAAGCTCAGCATTAAAAATGATTCGAGGATGAATCATATTTAAGGGGGGATAATTTATAATGACCGAAAGTCACAAATACCGTTACACTGTGGGACGAGTGTCACATAACATAAATTATGTTTGGACACATATATACTCATGAAATGATTGTAGGGGACAATCGGTAAAAATTCTTCGAGATTCCGATACGAGATGGTACAATGTTCCACTCCGAACACCTCATAGTATTTGGACCATAACTTTCTCATACGAACTCCGATTTTTATGAATTTTATATCGTCAGAAAGCTAAGATCGAGACTACAACTTCCACATTGAACATTTTTCTAATTCGAATCAGAAGCAAGTCGAAATTGCAACTCAAAAATTTGGATGAATAGTAACCGATGACTATTCTAGTAAATTCTCAAAGCTTCTCTAGATTTCTCAATTCTTCTCCAACTTTACCAAATTTCAAATAGCCCATAGTATAAAAGGGGGATATTATTCAAACATCCCCAAAATTGGAAGAGAGATAAGAAAACATAAGAGAAGAAGAGATAAAGAAAAAGAAAGAGAGAAGAAGGAAGAAGAAGCAAAGAAGAGAAGACAAATACCAAATCTCCACAAGTTAAGAAAAGGATTGACAACTATTGAGAGCTTGGAGAGTGAAGGAAATCAAGAGAAAAAAGGTAAGGAAACTTGACCCTAAACTTGGATTGTAATATTCTAAGAGTATGATGATAAAATCGGGTGATTGACATGCTAGGGATTGCATTTTGGTGTTTGATAAAAAAAGAAATTGATTGTAGAATTAAATATCCATTTTTTTTGAAAATCTTAAGGGTTGAGCTAAAAACAAGAATGATGAGATTAAATAATTATTTGAGGATGATAACTTGATGTAGAATATGTGAAGTTGAAGTTTAATGGACTGATTTGTGCAATGATTTTGATATAGAAGTGTTGGTGATGCATTTGGGTTAAGATAGGCTTTGGGAAGCAAGTTTAGAATTCTGGAAAACAGGCTAGCGTCGCGACGCCCAAAGGCTAGCGTCACGACGTGTACTGGGAAATTCTCACACATCCATTTCTGTAATGTAAGCGTCGCGACGCCCAGGGACTTGTTGTAGCAAATGACTTTCCTTAGCGCAGCGGAAGTTGCTAATGTAAGCACTGGCTCCAGTATGGACCTTTAAAATTTTCTTTGGCTTCTCTTTTTTGCTGTAGCCGAAATCCTCCAACTCTTAGAGAATGGATTTTACTCATTTGATGTAGATGAGTTTCCTTTGATGTCCAACACTTGGATCAACCACCCGATCTTTTGAACTATGACTCGAAACCAACAAACTGAAGTGTGAGATTCACTCACAAAGATCAACTATAAACTTTTTAGAGAAGTATAAAATCAAACTATAAACAATTTAGAGAATGAGGTTGTCACAAATTGTGTTTAGCTTTTTAGAAAAATATTTTAATACTTAAGAAAAATTATGGAATATTTTTCTTTCAAACACTCTCACAACAATTGTGAATGGTTGAACTCTCTCTCTTTTCTCTCCTTTGCACTTGTATGAATATTGTAAAAATTCTCAACAACTGAGTGGATATGGTAGAGATTATATTCTCTTACACAAGCCAACTACCTTTGTCATTAAGCATCTAATGCTTTCTTACAATGGCAAACACATTAATGTGAAGACCATACCAAAACATAAGAAATATTAAGCTAAAGACAAAGCCATTAAGTATATTCATGCCACCTAATAGATATAACAAGTTGGAGAGCTTGGTAAGCCATATGGCTTTGTCTCCATGGTAAATAAAAAATCATTATCTTAATAATGATTTAATTACCCAAATTATGATATAGTAATTATCTCATAATTATTACTAATTTGATTATCTTATAATCATGATTTGATTATCTCATAATCAAATAATTCTAGAAAACATTAAGTTAAACTAATTTAACATAGTTTTCATTTGCGATAAAAAAATATTATTAATCTCATTAATAATATATAAATATAATGTGAGCATATTATTAGACAATCTAATTATATTAGGTTTGCTACAGTTAATCGAGCTAGCATGGGGACCAAATGGATCTACGGTTCCGAGCTCCAATAATACTGAAATATTAGTTAAACTCTTTAATCAAATATTACGAATTATTAACTTCACGTTATACCACTAAAAATGGGAAGTTGAACTCTCGTTACCGTAGATGAAAATTATAAGCCGAACAACATCGGTGTCCATCGATATAGTCACTATATATAAATATAGCCCTTCACGAATATCTCATAAATAGAGTCGGGTCAAAAGTCCGTTATACCCCTCTAAATATTTTATCTCTTAAGCACCATTGATTCTATAATGAACAATTAATTTATAACAATTATTAATATAATACTTTCTATTTGTAATAGAAAGGTTGAGCGCTCAAATTGTTCAAGTCTTGAATCAACTCTTAAAAAAGATATTCTTCTACTTCTCGTAAGAATGAGTGAATTTCATATCTATGTAAAACGTTCTCAGCTACACACCAAACCATATCCCTTAAATATGTAGTTATTGGCCGGAATGCTACACCAACCTCACCACAGTAAATCAAAGGACATAGCTGTCATGCAGGAGTTCTTAATACACTCAGGATTAAGATCGAAGCCATATATGACCATCTATTAGATAAAATTAAGTTATTCGATTATAAGATATTATAAGAAATTCATATTTATCTGAGTCCAGTCCTATATGATCTCATCATATAAGGTGCCTCCATTACCATGTCACCACATGAACGATCTCAGATCAAGGTCGTCATACAAGTATAGAATAGACCGCAACAAAGTACCCTCTTTGTTTACTCTCTATGGACTATTTAGATTACTAACTTTAGACTTAAATCCTCTTATATATCAAACATACATTAAGTATGAAAGTACAAGAGTAATCAAGGTAAACAAGACAATTGGACAATATGCGATTTAAATCAAACAACTTCGATAAATGAATAATGCATTTATTATTATTACAATAATCAATTCCGTTTATAATACATGAAGTGTGAATGAGTCCAATGGTTCATAACTTCATTTTGTGGAATGCAATGATGTTATACTCAATTTATCTTCCACACAAGCTTCACATTTATGTTGGTTATCTATAGTAAATTTATGTATAAGGTCCATGTTAATTAATTTATGTATTGTATCATAATTAACATGTCTTAACCTTCCATGTCACACAATCTGTGACTCAATAATATAAATAGAAGTTGAAGCTTTATTATTATTTACGCTATTGCGTATCACAATCATTACATTAAATTTAAAGAGCCCTTATGCGAGGTATCATTTTATCAACATATGCATAATGTTTTATCAATAAAAATTTATCAGAAATAAATACAAGTTTAACACCATTATTGCTGAGAAGGGAACCCGAAATTAAGTTCTTCTGAATATTCAAAACATGGAAGACGTTTTTCAATGTAAGCTCATTCCCGGAAGTCAATTTTAGAACTAATATGTCTTGTTCAATCACTATGGATGTTGACGAGTTCCCCATGGTTAAATGATCACCACCCTCGATATTCTGATAAGAGGAAAATATCTTGTTGTCAGTATAAATATGACGAGTAGCCCCCGTGTCTACCCACCACTCTCTCGGGTAACCAACCAAGTTGACTTTTGTCACAACCATTGAAAAGTTCATCTCTGAAATTTCATCAGTCATTAGCTCATCTTCAGTGACATGAGCCTCATTTTTCTTTTTTCTTGCCCTTTTCATAAGATTTTTTTATTTCTACAGTCGTTTACCGTGTGATCATTTTTCCTACAGATGTAGCACCTCCCATTGAACTTCTTTCTCCCTTAGGAAGAATCAGCTCCACTGTTCTTTCTCTTTTTGCTACTCTTTCCACCATCAACGATATTGACCTTAGACTTCGTAGTTTTGTAGCTAGTCTTCTCGGACTTCCCGTTGTTCTCTTCGATTCACAATCGAACTCCTAAATCTTTAATACTCATTTATTTCTTCTTGTGTTTAACTCTCGAAGTCCTTCCATGATGAAGGCATTTTCTCAATGATTGTGGCAACTTGAAATGTCTCACAGAATTTCATTTCTTCATCCAATATTTCATGAATGATCAGCTTCAGTTCACCAAACTGAGACATTATCGTCCTTGAATCTACCACTTTGTAGTCCAGGAACCTACCCACGATAAATTTTTTTTGTTTGGCATCTTTTGTTTTATATTTCTTCTCAAGAGATTCTCAGAGAATCTTTACAGAAGTCATGCCTTGGTACACATTGTACATGATATTGTCAAGACCGCCTAAGAGGTAGTTCTTGCACAAGAAGTCACCTTGCGACCATGCCTCAACCCGCAGTTGCCAAGCCGCTTCAGTTTCTCTATCCTCAGGACCTTGAGGAGTTTCCTTAAGAAATTTAGCCAACTACAGTGTAGTCAGATAGAACAAAATATTTTATTCTGTCACTATTTGAAATTTGCTCCACCGAACTTATCCGATTTCTCTTCATGACAATCGATGTTGTGATATTTCCACTAGCCATTTATAATTATAAATTGAAATAATTATCAATAAATCTACACAAGACGAATTACTTAATGATCAGTTTTATGATCTAGTTTATGTGTTACACAAAAAATCCGCTTATTATTATTTTGGATAGTAATAAAAATTACACCAAATAATACAAGTTCTCGAATTTATGACTAAAATCTCTCATGATAGGTAGAAAAATGAAATTTTTCCCAGAGGACGAGGGAGTCTGATGTAACCACTTAAATCTCTATATTTTTAGGCTTTTATTACCTTGGTGTCAGAATTTCCTTAGTCACTTTCTCAATCGAGAATCTTAAGCATTCATTCTTAGTGTACACTTTAATTTTCAACAATAAATTATATTACTAATATCAATCTTATCACTTAAAATTATTGTGTTAATGTGTAATAATTGAATATACATATATTAATTAAAATCTATATTAACCAAGCTTATAATTTTATTATATGATTTTCCTAATTTAATTAAATAATTAATAAATCCTAAAAATTCATGTGAAAAGCCGTGACTATTCGGCTTCATCAAAGTCCAATTGCATGTGATGGCTCCTCACGCTGATGGCTTATTGTTCATGCTGATCATGCAAAATTTTTTTCTTTTGTAAATCATTGCTGTGAAATCGTTTCAAGGATCAGGCGCACAATTTTTTTTTTTTTTTTTTTGTTAAAGCATGATAGTTAAAAGGTTTGAATCATGCAAAAATCAGATTTTTCAATACAAAGATAATAAGTTCTTAAGATCGTTGACGAGGTATATTATTAATTACTTAAATTTTACATATATATTATATAATATTCATGCATAATTCATAAATAAATGTAAAGACAATGATCATACACTTAATGAACATTAACTAAAGAGTTATAAAAATCTAGAAATTCTATAGATTACATCAAACTAAATATACACCGTCCTTAAGAGCTTATTATCCCCGCCTTGATGCACTTACGGATCTTTGTATAACGTTCTCATAGGATTCTTGATGACTTCTTGAATAAAGGGCACTCCTTTGGATCAAGAAAAATGAATAAGGAATAATGGTGGAATTTCTCTTCTAAAATGAAGAGTCAAACTCTCTATTTATGTGTTTGAATAATTGAATAAAATGAATGAATGAAAGTGAACCCAATGTGGTTCATTTATAGATATGGAGGGTTGTATTTGAAAAACACATTTAGTTTAAAGATGTAATCATTTTAAATATTATAATCCTTCAATATGTCATTTGAATTTAAAGATTATATTTTTTCACTCTAAGGAACATATCCTTTCAATTTGTATTTTTCCCAAAAAACAAGTCAATAAACATATTTTCTAATGAGACACCTTATAAATATACATGTTTTTTTTTAGAGAATTTCTTACATTTTCTCACAACAAACAAAAGAAAAAGAAGTGTGATCGATATCACACTTCTTTTTATCTAGCTATCTTTCTAATTTAGACCACAAATGTTAAAGTTGACTCAAAATAGAGTGTGAGATCGATAAACTAGGATATCAAATGCATCACAATTTATGAAGTTGAATAATTTCATCTTTTTATTGACCAAAATTTTCGTATTTTTAAAGAAGTTTTATAAGGATATATTTAGGAAAAATAAGCGAAACTCTCCCATGATATTTAGTGAAATTAAGTGAAACTTTTTATATGTTTTAAAACTAAAAAAACCCTCTCTTTTTAAAATTCTGAATTTCGATCAGGATCAAGTTTCTTAATTATTCGTTTCGAGATTCGGGATAATTTTTTCATCTGTTGGAAATTCTTCAATTATTCATAAGGGTATATATGTCTTTTTGGATGGCAAAGGGGTGCTTGAGTGGTTACAATCCATGGAGGGTTGCAACCCCACCCCAAGGGGTGCCCTATGGCACCCCTCCACTCCTTTATAAGGGGTCCTTACTCCTTACTTTTAAAAAAAAAGGGATGAAAACAGAAGACATATAGATATCCAGATTCTCCAGACATTTGGTTTTTTTTTTTTTTTTGGTTTTGAGAAAGATCCACTATCTTCCTAGTTCATAAACTTGTGGAGGAGTGCTCCTTGGACAAGTAGCATCCAAGTTATCCTGGGAGAACGTTGGCAATACGAAACCGTAGAGCACCTGTGACGGGCCAATAAGTTCTTAAGGACATAGATCATCTCGACTTGGACAATTCTGTAATCTCCATTTTCTGGTTTGTCTTCAAGTTTTCTGGTTTTAGGGTTTTGCATCTAGATCTACTTTTGATAGTTCGATCTGTTTGATTTGCATGTTTATATTACTGTTTAATGACACTAATTTGACCACATCATCTCGATTTAAAAATCAATCTTGATTTGTGATAATTTTCGGTCCCTAATCACAATTGAGATGAGATGAGACGAGACGAGATCAGTTCGGAAAGGGACATCCCAATTTCTATCAATTTCTCATATTTTACCTTAAAACTAAAATATTTATAACAAAACATGATATACATATGTTTTGTTTAATTTTAATATCTCATGTAAATTTCCCTTAATTTCACCAAACAACAAAAGAGTAATGCTATTTTTCCTAATTTGTTTAGGATTGAGGTGTTACAACTTACGACCTAAAGGGTACAAAAATTAAATCCAATGAGCAAAATATTTTACGCGAGTTGCATAATAAAATTTTGACTTATAATTAAAAGAAAAAAAAAATTGTGAAAAAAGATTTGGAATCACTATTGTTACGTGAACAAAGTGTGATGCCCAAATCTACACTAAATCTTAAATTGATGCCGTGGATTCCGCATACAAAATTTCAGCCAAATTAATTTTATGCACTTTTTAGATTTTTGAGCCCCAAAAATGACAAGTGTTCGAATGTTATTTGTGGAATATTTCATATTTTCTAAAAGAATTTTGTCCATAGTGTAATTAAATCTTTCATAAATATACCCATCAAAACCAGGTCAATTTTCTGTGATCAATTTGTCAGGATACAGATTTCGGTTAAATTGTTCGAACGAATAAAAAAAAAGAATATGATAGTTTGTTATTTGATATCTTTTTGTTTTCTTTGAAGATAATTTTAGATAGAATTGGTATATATAAATTCACACGTATCAATTGAGTCAATTATAGTGCTGAAACTGAATTTTAGTTAGAAATAAAAAGAGAATATTTTGAAAGAAAATCTAATATGAAATACCTAAATTTATTTAGGGGGGAAAACTTTCGCACAAAAACAAAGTCAATCATAACATAAGAGTTTACGTAATTTGGTTTTTGACCTACTTCTACGCAAGATAAAGTGGAAAGATTTTATTATTCAATGGGGTTTACATAAAAAAAAAAAAAAAAAAAAATGGTATTTGCACTATCAATTCCATAATTAATTACACAACCAATGAATTAAGAACACAATCACTCAAGAATTCCACGAATTGCTCTCTATTTTTGTCTCTCAATTGTCTTAGACTTTGATCCACTTTTATGCGTTTATTTCCTTCTTTTTATATTCGTTCCATCCATCTGATTCTTCTTTGAACATACCTTTCCTCGTTTGTGTTGTACTTGTGTTCCTTTCACTCTTAGCGTAGGATTAGGACATTGTCAATATATGTACCAAGGATGTTAATACATGTACCAAATCTGTCCAACTAACGGTATATAAAAGTTTCCCTTACCCGCCCCCATAGGTCCCATCTCACAAGGATTTTTACTATCTCTAATATTATTACGTTCTTCACAAATATATTTATTGATAGAATAGATAAAAGTGATTTAAATTATGGTGGGTAGTCGTGGATTTGGTTGAGGATACATGTTCGAGGCCAAATATAGTAACAATCAAATAAGCTATCGCAAAAGTGGGTATGGTTTAGATATTTTCATAAATACTACTGGTAGGGGTAGGGGTCTTGTTACTATTTGACGCAGATTTTCGAATTATGTTTGACAGACTTTTGGTAATTCTACAAGGGTATATGAATTTAGATTCTTAGTAAACCTCGGATTATAATATTTACATTAACATATTATAACATATTAAGGCAAAACTATAATTGTAAAATTGTGGTGGGTCCAACTTCGGCGGTAAATCACTCCCCTCCTTTTTCAGGGGGGAGTTGATTGAATTTTCTATAAAAATTCTTTGATCTATTTCAATTCAAAAGTGAACTTAATTTTTGAAGAATGATATAAGTTTATAATCATATATATATGCAAGATAAATTCTCTTCATACCTACAACAACGTGCATCCGGTCTTTTTTAGGTCCCACTCATACATGAATTTTGCTATTATATCATGTAGAAATTCATGAGTCTAATTTAACTCAAAATGTAGTTTAAAAATTAAGAGTTATCTTAAGCTTATATTCTGTTGTGATTCTCCGACCACTGTAGAGTGTTTATAAGGAAAAATTTCTTGCTATTACTATTTGAATAGACTTTATAAAGATTACAAACTTTGTTACAAAACCTCACACTTCACTCTCTAAGCTTTCTTGACATGGAACTTAATATTTGGGATGCTTGAACTCACAAATGAGAGCTCAATTTATAGGCAATTGCTTGCCTTCTTACTCAACATAATTAGTGGAGTAGTTGCCACTAATTGAGTGGTTAAGGGTGGTTACACCAAAACCATTGATTAATGGTGGTTGTAACAAATACTAATAATATTTGTTGGATTTTTATCAATTCTCCCCCTCCAACTGTATCTGAAATGATTTTCATCTGATATCTATTCTGGTTATGTCTCTGCACAACTCTAGCTTATCTCACGTAACCCCTTTTGTTAACATGTCGGCTGGATTCTCCTCTGTATGGATCTTTACTAGTCTCAGCAGTTATTGATCCATCACCTCGCGTATCCAATGATAGCGAATATCGATGTGCTTCGTACGAGAATAATACATTGAGTTCTTACTCATGTTCAATGCATTCTGACTATCACAATGTATCTTGTATTCTGTCTGCTTGATCCATATTTCTTGGAGAAAACGCTTTAACCACAACATTTCATTTCATGCTTCCGCTACTGCAATGTACTCAGCTTCTGTTGTGGATAATGCAATACACCTCTGCAATCTTGACTGCCATGACACAGCTCCCCTGTAAAAGTGTAGAGAAAACCTGTTGTAGATTTTCTATCATCAAAATCTCCTGCCATATCTGAATATGTATAGTCTTCCAAGATTTGATCAGCTCCCCCTTAGCACAGACATAACTTCGATGTACCTTTGAGGTACCTGAGAATCCATTTGACTGCCTCGCAGTGTTGTTTTCCTGGGTTAGAGAGAAAACGGCTCACTACACCCACTGCGTGAGCAATATCTGGCTTGATACATACCATAACATACATCAGGCTTCCAACTGCTGAAGAATATGACACTGATTGTTGATTTCTAAGGCATTCCCAAGCTTTGTGTATTGAGATTCCAAGCTCAATGGGAAAGTTTCCCTATCACCTTTGCATGAATTCCTTCAAGTGCTAGCTTAGGAAAAATTGCTACAAAATTTCCTATCACCAAATGAGGCTCACGATTTTGGTGTTCTTGGGAGAGAGAGAGAGTTTCAATTTTTGTATGTTTTGTTTTCTTAAAAACCTAATGCCAAAATCTCACCCAATTTTGGTATATCACTTTCCAAAAGTAAAAGCTAAATTGGAGGGAAAAAAGCATTAAAGGCTCTCACCAACTCCCGTCACAAAATGACTAGATGCCTTCACCAAAAAGGTTGACAAGAATTCCATCATTAAAGTGACTAGTGATGTGACAAGCGATGTGACTTGTGGACCCCACTTAAATTCAAAATGCGAGTGGGCCCGCAAACATATTCCGGGCTCGGGTTCGTTAATTTCAAATTAACGAACTTTCTGACGTGACGTAATTAAATCAAATTTAATTAAATAATTATGCCTAGCAAAATTACTATTCACGTCGCTCGCGAATTCATTCTAAATCAATTCGTTAGCCCGAATTAAAATCCAATTTTAATTCCGCGTCGAAATCTAATTTCGTTTAATATATCGAATATATTATTTTATCGATTAATTCCAAATTAATCATTCTCTCTCTTCAAATAGTATTTTATCCCAGATAAAATCTCTTCGCAATTAATCCTAGATTAATTATGTTCGAATCATACGTCATCGGTGAATCTTCGCGAAGCGACCCATGAGATCATTGGATATGTTGGCAGTAAATCCGGTCGTCGGACTATCCGAACATGTACGTATCTCGTACTATATTTTTACCGATTTACGAGACATGGTTGGATTCTAGCAAAGCACCGTGCGTACCCAATTCTTCAGAAATATTCTTAATGGAATATATAATCTATGTCAGACGTAGTATACATAGTATTGCGTATTGCGATCCAGTATCGGATGTCACATGCAAGGCCTGGGGCTGGAATAGTGTCTGCCCCGTACGAAGCATATATCGGATTACAAGCAACTAGTCTCTTTAATCGGATAATCATGACATTGTCATATTATCCCGATGGTTGCAACCATTTAGAGTACCAGTTCTGTATCCCTTCGTGATCATCATCGCCATATGACTGAAGTGATACTTCCATCTTGACATCACATCCAATACACTACGATTCTCAATAAACCCAGAAGAGGCGTACATAGAACCTGTTAAAGTCCCGGATGACCAAAACCAAAGCGTATTGATAGTCGCAAGTACTAGCGATGTAAGTCTCAGGTTAAGACCAAATACACCAACCCTGATGCGGATTCCCATAGACACATAGTCATACTACCAATGGGATTCCGCGGGGTCTATCCAGAGCGAAGCTATTTCCGTACCATCGGTAAACACAACCTCCTATTGCACTTGCATAAGTATCCAATACTTAAATATATGAGAACTATGTCATTACGCTTCCATAACACGCACAAGTGCAATACAAGTCTATTCCGCATTATCGATGTCCAGTCTCGATAATACTACAACTAAGGATATTTAATGATTAAACCTTTATGGATTGATACTGTCTCATATATTATAATCCGGAACTAATCATAAAGACTTTTATCATTTATATATTTAAGTAATCAAATTACAAAATGATAAAATGCAATTTCCATTGTTACATAGTTAATTTGTATAAAAACCACAATGTCTTTTACAAATAGTGACGCTATGGGTCATAATTGTCTAACAATCTCCCACTTGGCCTATAGCCAGTCACTCAAGCATCTAATACCTGAACTATGTACATGTCGCTCAAACTTTTGCTGAGGAATAGCTTTCGTCAGCGGATCTGCTATGTTGTCCTCTGATGCGACCTTCTCAATCTTCACATCGCCACGATGTATGATCTTACAAATCAGATGGAAACGTCGAAGAACATGCTTGGATCGTTGATGAGACCGCGGTTCCTTAGCCTGCGCTATAGCCCCGTTATTGTCACAATACAATGGAAAGGGCTCAGCTGCTAACAGAACTACTCCTAATCCAATTAGGAATTTACGGATCCAAACTGCCTCTTTTGCTGCTTCAGCTACAGCAATATACTCCACTTCTGTTGTTGAATCGGCAACAGTCTCTTGCTTGGAAGATTTCCAGCTTACTGCTATGTTATTCAAACAAAATATGTACCCGGATTGCGACTTGCAGTCGTCTTTATTGGTTTGGAAACTTGCATCGGTATACCCAGTTACCTCAAGTTCTCCATCTCCATAGATTAAGAAAGCATCCTTAGTTCGTCTGATATAATTTAGGATATTCTTAACCGCCATCCAGTGACCATCACCTGGATCGGCCTGATAGCGACTACAAATGCTCAAAGCATACGAGACATCAGGTCGCGTACATATAATGGCATACATGATCGATCCGACTGCCGAGGCGAACGGAATCCGACTCATGTTGTCTCTCTCATCTTGAGTTTTAGGACACATGTCCTTAGATATAGTGACGCTATGTGACACTGGCAACAGTCCCCTCTTGGAATGATCCATGTTGAATCTCTTTAACACTTTGTTAATGTACGTGCTCTGGGAGAGTCCAAGCAGCTTTCTAGATATATCCCGGTAGATCTTTATTCCGAGAATAAAGGCTGCTTCTCTCAGATCCTTCATGGAGAATTTTAATGAAAGCCAAGCTTTCACCGATGTTAACATGGGAATGTCATTGCCAATAAGCAATACATCATCAACGTAAAGGACAATGAATGTCAGTGCACTCCCACTAACCTTCTTATATACACAAGGATCATCCTCGTTTTGAACGAAATCATATTCTTTTATGATCTCATCAAAACGTTGGTTCCAAGAACTCGATGCTTGCTTCAATCCATAAATGGATCGATTTAACTTACAAACCTTGTTTGCAAGTCTTGGTACGACAAAACCGTCAGGCTGTTGCATATAAACATCCTCCAAAAGGTTTCTGTTAAGGAAAGCGGTTTTGACGTCCATCTGCCATATCTCGTAATCGAAATATGCAGCAATAGCAAGCATTATCCGAATGGATTTAATCATGGCAACGGGTAAAAAAGTTTTGTCGTAATCGACACCATGTCGTTGACGATACCCTTTCGTTACAAGCCTAGCTTTGTACGTTTGTACGTTGCCATCCATGTCAGTCTTCCTCTTGAAGACCCATTAGCAACCAATAGGCTTTACGCATTCTGGTGCATCAACCAGTGTCCAAACTTGGTTGGTGTACATGGAATCCACTTCGGAATTCATGGCATCTTGCCATAAACCGGAGTCAAAACCTTGTATCGCTTCCTCATACGTAGCCGGCTCGTCTTCCTCAATAAGATTAATATCCACATGAGGTGAGATCAGAAACCCATACCTCTCAGGTTGTTTTCTGACTCTCTTCGACCTACGCGGTCCTTGTGTATTCGAAGATTGTGGTAAAGTCTCATCCCTGATGGACTGTTCATGTTCCGTTAAGGATTCTGTGCCAGGAATAGTATCACTCCGATTTTCATCGAGTTCTACTTTCCTCCCACTTATCACTGCATTTAGGAATTCCTTCTCAAGGAAAACTGCATGTAGAGCAACAAATACTTTGTTCTCTTGTGGGTGATAGAAGTAATATCCTTTGATTTCCCTAGGATATCCTACAAATAGGCATTTATCCGATTTGGGTTCAAGTTTGCTACCTTCCAAACGTTTGACGTATGCCCAGCAACCCCAAATCTTCAGGAATGAGAAACCCGGTTTCTTTCCTGTCCATATCTCATATGGAGTCTGTTGAACAGACTTTGACGGAACCTTATTCAAAATAAGTATTGCACTGTTCAATGCATATCCCCAGAAGGAAATAGGTAGCTCTGTGCGACTCATCATAGACCTTACCATGTCTAACAAAGTTCGGTTTCTCCGTTCGGACACACCGTTTAATTGCGGTGTTCCTGGAGGAGTCCACTGTGAAATAATACCATATTCTTTCAAGTAATCAAGAAACTCATTGCTTAAGTATTCGCCACCACGGTCCGACCGTAATGTCTTAATACTTTTGTCGGTCTGTTTTTCTACTTCGTGTCGAAACTCTTTGAATTTCTCAAAAGTTTCCGACTTGTGTCTCATAAGATACACATAACCATAACGCGATGCATCATCCGTAAAGGTTACGAAGTATTCATATCCACCTCTAGGCTGGCTAGATATGGGCCCACATACGTCACTATGAACAATGGCTAACAGTTCGGTGGCACGTGCACCTTTACCGCTAAAAGGTGATTTAGGCATCTTGCCTAATAAACAAGATTCGCAGACGTCATATGAATTTGGATCAAATCCGTCCAAGTACCCACTCTTCAAAAGTGTGGATATACGTGTCTTGTTTATGTATCCCAGACGACAATGTCACATATAAGTTTCATCTTTGTTACTTACTTTAAGCCTTTTGTTTGTTACAGAATATGTTTGAGATTGATTCATATTCAAAATATATAGACCATTATTTACATCAGCAGTGCAAATTTCCATATCATTTTTATACATAAAACACCAAGTGTTTCTAAATACAAAAGTATACCCACATTGGGCTAACATAGATGCAAAAATAATATTCCTAGTCAAACTAGGTACATAATAATAGTCTGAAAGTTTAAGTACATGTCCCGAGGGCAGTTCCAAAAAAAAAGTGCCAACGGCCAAAACGGCGACCTGTGTCTCATTTCCAACGCGAAGGTCAATCTCTCCTGAGGCCAGTCTCCTACTAATCTGCAGATCCTGCACATCAGTACATATATGAGTTCCACAACTAGAATAAAAAATCCAATTTTTAAAACTAGAAGTAGACATGTTTATTTCTATAACAAAAATACTTGAAGTCGGTGCCTTGCCCGCTTTGATTTCCTTCATGTGTGCCTTATACTCGCAGCAGTCACGCTTCCAGTGACCCCGCTTCCCGTACTGCAAGCATACATCTTGGGATTTATCCTTGGGTTTCCCAGAACCCTTTGACGATTTTGCCTTGCCCTTTTTCTTATGCTTCTTCTTCTTAACACCTCCAGTCACTTTGGGCCAAGCCCTCGGAGTCTAAGATGTTGAAGCATAGTGCGCCTCGCGCTTATTGCCCTTAAGAAGCTCCTTTTCTGCCTCACGCAGAGTGGACATCAACTCTCCAAGAGTTTGGTCTTGGTTCAACATGTTGTAGTTCATGATGAACCCACTCCAAGTGTCGGGGAGAGACTGTAGGATCAAATCTACTAAAGTCTCAGCCTCGAAGACTATGCCCATATGTCTGAGTTGCTCAATGTCAGCAATCATCTGTGAGACATGGTGCTCAACAGACGTACCCTCTGACATGTGAGCGCGGAAGAGCTTCTTCTGCAACTCGTATCTTTTCGATCTAAGGTTAGATCGGTGAAGATCGTGCAACTTCGCCATCATCTCATAGAGATCCAATCCCTTTTTTTGACGACGGAATTGTGGAGTCATAGCGGCAAGAATTACCGATTGAGCAGTCACATTGTCATCGCTATGAGTCTTCCAAAGCTCTAGCTCAAGCAACTGATCAGGTCGGGGCTTAGGCCCAAGAGGTCGCTCTAAATTGTAGAGTAACTTCTCGGATCCCAGAACAATTCTGAGATTCATATCCCAGTCCTGAAAATTTATGCCATTAAAGACGTTGTCGCCCATGACAATATCCCTAATACTTAACTTTCCTGTCATCTTAACCGTAATAGTTCAACTATTCGATTAACGATGTATGGGTACAGTCAAACTGTTACAAGAAAACTAATAATATATTAGTCCAACTAATAAAATAATTGACGAAAATATTTGAAAGCGTGTAAAGCTAAGTATTTGAACGAAATTGCAAATTCAATACTAGCCTTCCACTATTTTTCGGCGAGCCTCTAACCCTCTGTTGAGTACTCGGGAAACCTAGTTTCCTAGTGGGCTAGGATCCCGTTAAATAACACACAACCTTGACTTTGGCCAACAAGCTGTATGATATTTAACTAGGTAGATCTCTAAGATCAATTGGATCTCATCCAATTCCTAGATCCGGTAAGTGGACCTCCAAGTTCGAAACATATATACAATATATATGCCAATATATCCAATATATTTTCCTAACCTTTTTCCTCTGAATCAACTAAGCCTTGACTTTGGCACAACAAGCTTAATGATTCCAGTTAAGCGAGACCCATTGACTTTGGAAAGCTTCGTAATCGATGTCGATGGACAAGAAGTGATCTTGACTTTGGCCAAAAAATCACAACTTGGACAAGACATGCGATATGGAACAAAGCCTTCATGATTCAAACACATCCGCGATGGACAAAGGTCTTGACTTTGGCCAACAAACCAGTGCCAATCTTGGATCTTGAGTAAGAATCACTCAATGGAAGGAAAACACTTAATATTTATTGAGGGTTTTTCGCGTAAATTGGCAACCAATTTATTATCTTTGTTAGGTCTCATCATACACCCTTAAGCATGCATTCTAAAAGCATAATAAGGCGCGAAAATAAATTAATAATGATATGCGGATGAATATCTCACAGATTGTTCCTAGAACAAATCACTCATTTTCCTCTCCCCGGCTAGCACTATTCTTACTTCTACCCAATTAATACAATTAAAGAAATCTCATTAACATTGAGGGGAATTAGGTGAGAAGAGAATTACAAAGAATCAAGAGAGATAAGGCTGGACACGCAGGTCCAATTTAATAAATTCTAAATTTACAACAATTTCCAAAATTGCCATTTCCTTCTAATATCCATCTGATATACATTATTCATTCAACACATCCATGTATTCACACAAAGCATGTTATTCAATCAATCTAATTCAATTAATTAATCTTTGAATAAAGTGATCATCCAATATTCAAACAACGATTTGATTTGCGCGAGTCCAACTCGTTTGAGAATAAGTACTCGAAGTACAAATTCTTGAATTATATCGAACTACAATTTAAATCTAATTATAATTCGTATTCAATATTAATTCTATATTTAATTCAAAATTAAATAACTACACTTTTTAATGCGCCTTTACGACTTAGATTCCAAATCTAATCTAAATGGGTCTCAAAGCCCATTTAACATCCAATGTTGTTTAATTAAAGTCCAATGGGCTTTCAATTAATTTCTTAAGGCATGAACTTTGGTCAATATGGGTCAAACCCAAATACCAAAGCCCAAGCAAGGAATCACCCTATTTGCCAAGAAACCAATTTAGGCCCAATTAAACATTAAAAGGCCCATTAGTTATATTTTTTCTTAATGGAATGGTTTAGGCCCAAATACAACATTTTAAGCCCAATTCTAAATCAAGCCCAACTAATTAAATTTTAATTTTCCAAATTTCAAAATTCAATTAATTAAAGTGTATTACATCAATTAATATCTAAATTAATATTTCCAAAATACTAATTTAATCAATTAATCATGTATTAATTTGTTCAACTAATGTCCAACATTTTGAAACAAAAAATCATCTCATTTCATGCTCCATAGCTCACGACAATTTAGGGTTTATTTACGTTCGATTCCGATTTCAATTCGATTGAATCTCAAATCAATATAACCATGTTTTTCAACTCATCCAATGATCAAAAAACAAAAATATCATGACTTTAGGGTAAATGTTGCATTCATCCAACATACATAAATTATGGAAAATTAATCCAATTGAATTTTCTTCAAATTGATCATGCATAACTCCAAGTTATCATCATTCAAGCATACTCAAACAAACAATTTGATTAAATCATGCTCAAATCAAATTTATCCAAATTTTAAAGTATAAACCCTAATCATTTTCATGCTTAAATTAGGCTTCATGATACCATTGTTGATTTCTAAGGCATTCCCAAGATTTGTGTATTGAGATTCCAAGCTCAATGGGAAAGTTTCCCTATCACCTTTGTATGAATTCCTTCAAGTGCTAGCTTAGGAAAAATTGCTACAAAATTTCCTATCACCAAATGAGGCTCACGGTTTTGGTGTTCTTGGGAGAGAGAGAGAGTTTCAATTTTTGTATGTTTTGTTTTCTTAAAAACCTAATGCCAAAATCTCACCCAAATTTTGGTATATCACTTTCCAAAAGTCAAAAGCCAAATTGGAGGGAAAAATGCATTAAAGGCTCTCACCAACTCCCATCACAAAATGACTAGATGCCTTCACCAAAAACGTTGACAAGACTTCCATCATTAAAGTGACTAGTGATGTGACAAGCGATGTGACTTGTGGGCCCCGCTTAAATTCAAAATGCGAGTGGGCCCGCAAACACATTTCGGGCTCGGGTTCGTTAAATCAAATTTTATTTCGTGGGCCCGCACGTGACGAAATTAAATCAAATTTAATTAAATAATTATACCTAGCAAAATTACTATTCACATCACTCGCGAATTAATTCTAACTTAATTCGTTCGCCCGAATTAAAATCAAATTTTAATTCCGCGTCGAAATCTAATTTCATTTTATAGATCGAATATATTATTTTATCGATTAATTTCAAATTAATCGTTTTCTTTCTTCAAATAGTATTTTATCCCAGATAAAATATCTTCGCAATTAATCCTAGATTAATTATGTTCGAATCATACGTCATCGATGAATTTTTGGGAAGCGACCCATGAGATCCCTGGATATGTTGGCAGTAAATCCGGTCATCGGACTATCCGAACACGTACGTACCTCGTACTACATTTTTACCGATTTACGAGACATGGTTGGCTTCTAGCAAAGCACCGTGCCTACCCAATTTTCCAGAAATATTCTTAATGGAATATATAATCTATGTCAGGCGTAGTATACATAGTATTGCGTATTGCGATCCAGTATCGGATGTCACATGCAAGACATGGGGCTGGAATAGTGTCTACCCCGAATGAAGCATATATCGGATTACAAGCAACTAGTCTCTTTAATCGGATAATCATGACCTTGTCATATTATCCCGATGGTTGCAACCATTTAGAGTACCAGTTCTTTATCCCTTCGTGATCATCATCGCCATATGACTGAAGTGATACTTCCATCTTGACATCACATCCAATACACTACGATTCTCAATACACCCAGAAGAGGCGTACACAGAACCTGTTAAAGTCCCGGACGACCAAAACCAAAGCGTATTGATAGTCGCAAGTACTAGAGATGTAAGTCTCAGGTTAAGACCAAATACACCTACCCTGATGCGGATTCCCATAGACACATAGTCATACTACCAATGGGATTCCGCAGGGTCTATCCAGAGCGAAGCTGTTTCCGTACCATCGGTAAACACAACCTCCTATTGCACTTGCATAAGTATCCAATACTTAAATATATGAGAACTATACCGTTACGCTTCCATAACACGCACAAGTGCAATACTAGTCTGTTCCGCATTATCGATGTCCAGTCTCGATAATACTACGACTATGGATATTTAATGATTAAACCTTTATGGATTGATACTGTCTCATATCTTATAATCCGGAACTAATCATATGAACTTTTATCATTTATATATTTAAGTAATCAAATTACAAAATGATAAAATGCAATTTTCATTGCTACATAGTTAATTTGTACAAAAACCACAATGTCTTTTACAAATAGTGACGCTATGGGTCATAATTGTTTAACACTGATGACATCTCTTCTATCTCTTTCTTGGATGAGGGACACAAACTCTTGCTCAAGTTGAAGGGGTGTGCTAGAAGAATACTGACAGGTTTGACATTCTGTATATCGAATCTCCTGATTATTTTTTCAATATAACTCTAATGTGAAAGCCATAACCTCTTATTCTGTCTGTCTCGAACTATTTGTATTCCCAAAATCTGTTGAGGTGGTCTTAAGTCTTTCATGTCTCATTTGACAAAGCATCTTTTACCATAGGCATGGTAAGTTTGCCTCTTGGAGCCGAATTGCTGAGAGTAACCACCAATGTTTCACAGTTATCAGAAAGAGAACTGAGTAGTAAGAGGGTTTGAACTTCATCTCTCAGTTACATATCTATTGTTGACAACTAGTTCACTAGGCTCTGGAACTCATTGGTGTGTTCTAGAGAGGAAGTTCCACTCTGTAGCTTCAGGTTCATCAAATGCCTCATTATTAAGGCTTTATTCCGATCTGTCTTGGCCTGGAAAATTTCTTCAAGCTTTATCCATATTTCGTAAGCATTTGTATTATGTGCTACATGGTGGAACACGCTGTGGTCGATCCACTGCCTAATCTGACCCCGAGTTTTGTTATTGAGTTTATTCCAGTCACTATCTTTAACAGATTCTGGTCTCACTCCCTCCACCTCGATTATATCGAATAAATCTTTGTAGTGCAAATAATCTATCATCTGAGGTCTCCAGAGGGAGTAATTGGTTGCTGTCAGCTTGATCATCACAGAGGAATATTCTATTTCCATTTTAAGTTTTAAAGTTTAAAATGAAAATATGATAAAATCGGGGCTGATTTCACAAATCGGAGGTCACCGTTGCGTCGTCGAAAATGGTGGATTAGATAATTCGTTGGTCCAAATCCTACACATGGGCTGATTTATAATTTTTTAAAATTTTTAGGGCTAAAATGTAAATTTAGAGACTCCAGGGGCTCAATGAAATTTACCAGGTATGCTGACGTGGAAGGTGACGTGGCTGCTGACTGGATCGGTTGCTGATGTGTTGACGTGGCCGCTTATTCAGCGCAGACTGTGCGCAGACGTGGCGATGGCGTGGATGACACATCAGCATCTTTAACCTCCAGCATCGCGTGCGGCGCGTGGGACTCACTCTCTGGCGCGTGCGACTTTCCTGGACCTCCGTTCGATCGCCGGAAAATACTACCGTGCTCTTCTCGACGTGAACTAGCCGATGATATGCTCAAAATTAATATTGAGCTGAGTTTTTTTTTATAAATTACAATTGAAAATTATTAGATAAAAATTTATAAATAATTGAACTAGACATATACGTGTGCTTCTTGTTGATTGTCTATACATTGTCCAAGAAGTTATTGGTCCCATATAATTGGAAGTTTTCGAAAAGAGAGAGAATGTACAAAATTTGCCCTCTCTCAGTAGAGTTAGGGATCGATCACTATTAGTGTTATTCACTCGCCGTATGCTCCAAAAATGGAATCAAAGTGTCAGCTTTAATGGGGATAGTTTGGATAAATTTAGGTGGATATGTTTTTTTATCACTTTTAGGAATATCGAAGCACTTTTGGCTTTTGGGATAATTCCAAAAGCTGCTTATGGCATTTTGATTCCCCACCTCTGTTGCTCTTTCGGCCTGCTGCATGAAAATCTAATACAACATATGCATCGATATGATTAAATTCATTGACCTTTGCGTTAAAAAATAAAAAAAGAAAGAAAGAAAGAAAGAAGCCAACAATAATAATACGTGAATGCAAATGCAATGAATATGAACCCTAGATATAGCTTGGATTTACTTGTTGCTCCATGATTCAAGTGTTTGCCATTCATTTTCCAAAAGCTTCATGAATTTGTTAGGATTCGAGTGACGTTATAAGAGTTATTCTGGGGATTTGTTTTGATACGAGTTGTGCAGAAAAAGTTAGGGTTGGATAAATTTTTCGTAACCGTCTCAACTCGAAAGATCTTATAAGACGGGACAGGTATATGAATATTGTTTGAAATCAATCGGGTATGAAATGAGTATATCTAATCAAGTATTGTTGGATTTGTGAATTGGATATCAATTTGAGAATTAGTTCTCAATATTTGAATTTCTCAAATCTCAATCGAGAATTTCCACCCGAAATTACCCACACTTAGATAATAGTATAAAAATTTTACATTAAAACTTTTAAAAATGAAATCATGTATTCATATATATATATTTTGACTGTACGATCACAAAAATCTTTTATTCATATCCTTACTATAATCACCATTCTTAAACTTGTATTTTGTATTTTGCCTGAGAAGCTTAGATCTGAATGAATCATGACGATAATATGTAAAGTAATACAAAAATTAAAGTAAAATTTATGAGTTTTTTTTTTTTTTTTTTGCTAGTGAATGTTTTTATTAACTTATATATATATTGAAATAAGAAATTTAATATGTTTTCATGGAAATCCCTCATCTATTATATGTCGATACTATTAAAAATATATAGATATTTTGAATTTTGAATTTTGAATTAAATAAATTTTCGTCGAGATATTTCATTGTTAACGTATGGTGCCATAAACTAGCGGCACATTTAACAATAGATTGATTCTATCGGTGAATTTCGATCATTAATTCATTAGTATTCCATTAGTAACACGTAGTGCCATGAATATTCATTTAGTAATGAATACACTACAATAAAATTGACTTTTAATGGCGAAATTTTTCGCCACTAAAAGTTATAATTTCGCCATTAAAATATTTCGCCACTATAAGTGCGACACAAAATATATTAGTGGCGAAAATTTAATTCGCCACTAAAAGTACATTTTTATTGGCGAAAAAATTTCGCCACTAAAAGTATACTTTTTCGCCACTGAAGATCATTTTTAGTGGCGAAAATTAATACCTTTAGTGGCGAAATTTCTTTCCCCACTAAAAGTACTGTTTTTTTTTAAAAATGTAATAAAATAAAATATACCATATGATATTTTATATTGTAAAGTTTTACAATACATAAATTTTGATATATTAATTTAATGATCATATACATTAATATACTAAAAATAGTGACTTTTAATGGCGAAATATGTTTCGCCACTAAATTTTCGCCACTAAAAGTGTAATTTCTTGTAGTGATATTTTAAAAATAAGAATAAAATAGTTAATTCACTAGAAATATCTTTAAAAAAATTAACCTCCCCTGAAATAAAATCTCGCTTCGCCTTTGAATAAGGATAATTCAAGATGAATTGGTAAATATTTTTAAAATCTATAGCACAATATCTAATGTAAGATCTACCAAATCTCCAATTTTAACATTCATTCTTTTTTCCACTATCAATATCATGGAGAATATTTCTCTCGACTCTATATATCAAAACAAAATTACAACTTTTTTACTTTGAAGAAAATCAATAACGAAATATAAAAGTTTTGATGATTATAGAACAATTTAGAAAATCACCAATCATTATAATTGGGAAAAAAAATTGTATGGTAAAAAAAAAAAAGTAAATTATTTATTTCATAATTTTCTCTAAGTTGACATAACTACTTTTAGAAGCATGTAATAAAAGGCAAGCGAAACACTATGTAGACTGTAGAGGTATTAGGGTCCAGCCCCAAGACTGTAAAATATTTCTAGAAAACCAAGGGACTGAAGTGAAATTTTACCAATTTTGAATACATTGTCTTATATTTGGCCCCCCCTCATTTTTACAAATTTGATGTCCTAGCCCTCAAGTTTATGGTTATTTCATTGTGGTCATCGTTATTGGCTCTCCTAGTTTTATTAATCTCTTGTTATAACCTACTAAATTTATAGTTTCTACAAAATGGCCTGCATTGAACTAAAATTATTGATCTGCCGCTCATATATAGGGATGGTAAAATTCGGATCTGAATTTGCATGGTTTCAGATTTGGATCCATATTATATTTTGTGGATCTGGATCCGTAAAAACATATGCAGATCCAGATGCGGGTATTATCCAAATCTCCGGATTTCTGGATCCGTAAAAAATCAAAATTTTTTATTTTTATTTTAAACTATTTGATTTTAAATACTCAAAAAATCATCTCTAATTAAACAATGACAATTTAATATCTAAAACAACATTTATAATTTAAAATCTATTCAAAATAATATAAATCAAAATATAAAATTAGAGGTTTTTATTATAAATATATTGTAGAAAAATTACCAAAAAAGATAAATATTTAACTAAAACAAACAAACAAAAAAACAAATAAATAAAATACACACCCCACGCAGGCGGGGTGTGTGTTTAAAAAAAAAATTAGCACATTTAATTTAAAATATAAATATCTCTCAAAATATAAAGTGTCTCATAAAAAAAAATACATATTAACGATCTACAAATTGTAAACTTTAAAATAAGACCTATTGTCAATATATTTCAATGAAAAATGGATAAAAAATGATGGAAACTAAGTTATGGACTCAAGTACAAATCGAACTTTTGGGCCGAGTATTGCTGACTAAGTAACTCAGGATCTTTTGCATGTTCCAGATGAGCCTATTACTAGGTCAAGAGCTAAAAAGATCAATTGTTTGACGATGAATGATTGTTTGCTTAGATTTATGTCTCTATTTGTTATTATTTTTGATATATGATATGGCTAGAGTAGAAAAAACAAAGAAAATTTAATTTGAAAAAAAATGATGAAAACCGCATAAAAATTTATTTTGAGAAAATAAAAAAAAAACCACCTATAATCGATAAGCTTGAAGCTATCCATAGGCAAATATTATGACCATCATGAGGAGAAATACTACCTTAAAGGGTAAGTGAGTCAAAATATTTAAAAAAAAATCATGTCATATCGAGCTCAATAGGCAAATACATAGCACTTTTGAGATATTTAGGTTGGTTTGATATGAAATCACTGAGTTGGCTTACGTGATCGGACCTTTTCACACACACTGTGAGTCTGGCTTCCATGATTTATTCAAGAATTTGGATTTGAGTTGTGTTTGGTACTTTGAAGATTCTTTGATTTCATTGGTAGACATTCATTGAAGACACTGTTATGTACAACTACCATGACTGTTTTAGTTATTTTTATTTTCATTCTTGTATGATCGCATGTGTGTGTTCAATAACATTTGTGGGTGTCGTTGCTGTAAGCCCTCACGAGATTATAACTTGTTCACTAGGGTCGCTTATGGGTTTCAAGTCTCGCTGCATATGCTAAATGCAATCGTGATCCCTACGAAAGTGGCTTAGGTTATTTTATTTTATTTATTTTTATTTCTTGTTGTTTTACTCGAGGACTAGCAAAATATTAAGTTTGGGGGTGTGATGAGTGGCTAATATTCTCATATTTTCCGCCCTTTTATTTTAATATTTTGTGGGAGATATCGAGTTTTATTAGAGAATTGATGTATTTTGGGTGTATTTTACAAGTCAAAAGAATATCATGATTCAATGGATTCAATTAGGGATGAGAACGGTGAGATATAGAGCAATTTAGGCCTTATTCAGATTGAAACTGCATTTCTCGACACGCATATGAAGCAATTATGTCCATAATACAAACATGCTAGATGCGTCGTGTTGCCCAACATGCAGTATTGCGACGTTCCAATGATGAGCAAAGTGAGTTGCTACATGTTTCGCACGTCATGACATGGCAGATACGTACCAAATTCGCCATGAATCCGATTTTTAACATGGAAACACCATTGGACCTCATATATAAGCACAAATTCATCTCAAAATCTATCATCAAACCTCATAACATATTTAGGAGTCTCCAAGAGTATAGAAGAATATCTAGAGCAAGGTAAGAACAAGTGCTTCAACGGGCGGTGGAGTTTGAAGCAGAAGAATAAAAACGAGAATTTATTTCTTCCCTTTTCTCTATACCTCTAACTTGTATAAGTTATTGGCTTGTATTAATGATTAACTTATTTTTATTGAATATTATGAGTAGCTAATTCATTAAATCCAGGGTTATAATTAATCTAAAGTATATTTTTATTCTTTAGGTTTGTTATTTATTATTTATTATTCTTTGTGGTTTGATGCTTATTTTATTTATTTGGCCAATAATAAAATTGTAATATCCCGAGTTTTTTGAAATAGTACTGGAAGATTTCCAAATTAAATTAAGGATTTGGAACTGGATGATATTCGAAAACAAGAGTTTATATGTTGAAAAATAGATCAAACATTTTAAAGTGGAGCTTTATCGCGTTGGAAAACGGGTGGTTTTAAGAACCGGTTACGCGATATATGTTTATATAATTATACGCATAAAAATGTCTTATTTCAGCTATAAAATTAGCAAATGAACTTCGATTGAACTGATTCTTAAACATCGAACTCGTTTTTCTGAGATTAACAACTTTCGTTTTGAACACTTTTGAAATTTACATCAGAAGAGCTTCATAAATATAATTTTTTGAGAAATCCTCGTGGTAGGGACCTAATTACAATTTCGCGGAGGTCAAAATATAATTTTCAGAAACTTTTCTATAAATACCTTGAAGTTTCCGTTATTTGCGAAAATTTCAAAATATTTCAAGCTCTCACACACGACCCCTCGTCCCCAATTTCACATGTGGGTTGACTTGGTCGCACCAGCGGCCTGCCGGTCGGCGCGGCCTACCAAAGTGGTGAGCCGGCCACCCCTCTGCCTTGTGGTGGCCGGCGGCAGCCCTAGGACACTAGTGAATGGCGAAAATGAGATGAGACGTGCGTGAGCGGAATTTCTCGATCTCGACTTGTCACTTCTTTTCATAACCTAAACCACTTGCCAAATTGAAGATCTCAGAGAGTACTGCAAGTTGGTGGTGACAGATTTTCCATTCCGTACACGGTTGCATGCGAAATGAAATGAGAAGCTTTGGTGAATAGTGACCCATGAGTCAACAGTAACTTCAATCGAAATTCCGTCAATTCCAGCGCGTTTATAGGATCATTTAGAGTCCGTATATCCCCTCGAAATCTCGAGTAAGACCTCTCGATAAAAACCCACAAATTTCAAATTTATCGTTAAATGTTCTGATGTTTTCAGTAGCTTTGTAGAGTATCGTATTAATATAAATTGAATTTTTTGAGTATTAGTATATTGAATATGTGTATTTGATAGAATTCAAGTGAAAATGAAACGAATTGAATCGATCCGATAGATTATGAAAGTTTCCGATAAAAGTGGGTTTAATGTGTTTTGATATTTTTCTAAATGTAATAATAGATATGAGATTATATATGATAGTACGATAATATTTAGATAAATTCGGGCATGTTCGGAGGGTTCGAGACCATTCTGTAGTGATTACGGAAGATTTTTTAAAAATACATAAATCGAGGATTTAAGTTCACTAGTAGCTCAAATTGGTTTGTAATGATGTTTTAAGGTTATTGGAATTGAAAATATTGAAATTGGACTTGATTTTGTTGTCCCGAGAGGATCCAAAATTTTATCTTAGTTAAGTCACGATTTTGACGGTGTTTTGTCATTTATTTTGGCATATTTGACTAGGACTTGGAGTGCTCATTAAGCCAAGCAAATAACCCATGCGATGAGTACTTGAATGTTGATTCCTGTTAAAAATATATATTTATAAATGATTGAAGTGTTTAGGATAAATGAGGATAGTAAGAGATGATTTTGAGAGCGGAGCTCGCAGTTATGTATAGTTAAGTTAATTGACCACCACAAGTATGGATCTCTGTTATTGATATGAAATGAAGTGAGATATGAGATGAGCTTAATGTCTATGCGTATGTATGGATGTATGTAAGTGTATGAAATGATAATGGTATGTATATGTGTATGTAAATGAATATATATGTGTGTGTGTGTGTGTGTGTGTGTGTGTGTGTGTGTGAACATGTATTCCTATATGTATGTGATGATAAGATATGTATGTGTTGGATAAACAGAATCTTTAAAGAGAATAAGTTATGAATTCTGAAATTATGTTAGCACTTGTAGATGTGCGTTATTGGGATAAGTTGGGTATTGACTAATGCATACGACTTAGCTATAAAAAGGTTGGTTGGTATAAGCTAAGCGTTACCTGAGTGATAGAAGTACGTCATTGGTAGGATATGTATATGAATGGAAATGTATATTTGGTAAGACACAATATCAATATTTCAGATAAGAATACTGAAACGGTGTATATTTGATCGATTAGTAAAGGATATGAGAACTGTAAAAAAGGCTACGGTATTGGAATTTGAAGTAATAAGAATATTCATATATATGATGTATATATGCATGTGTACGACGATTCGGATGATAAAACAATGTTTGTCATGTATATACTTGTGTATGTGAAATAGTGTGATGAGTTTGTGTCACGTGATATGTGTGCATGTGTGTATGTTTAATTGGTTGATAATCTTATGGTGTAGTAGTCGAGCTGGTTAAGTATCCGTTCGGACTGTATTCATCTCATACCTATTCTAAAATAGGCAATGAGTCCCATACGAGCATTGTAAGTGTGAGTCAGCCATATGTATGTATTGTTTGGTTATGTGTTTTTGATGTTTTGACTGTTGTGAATGTTTCATTATCTGTTACACGATGATTGTATATTTGTCTGAGTGAATGTATGTGCGTGTGATTAAACCTGTGATATGTATTGGCTAGGTATACTTATGTGGACTAAATGAATGACCTAAAAGCTGATATGAGTTTCAGATGTTATAAAGTGTGTTTGCTAAGTCTGTTATTGTATGTATGGATTTTGTGAAAGAGACTAAATGTGTTTGTAAACTTCGGGTGCTAGATATGTCCCCAAGTGAGAACTCTGGAATTAGATTTGTATGAATGTAAGAGAACTAAGCTATGATTTCTGAACTGATATGGGTGAATGCATATGTCATAAATGAAAGATATCGTAAGTATATTGGAATTGAAGATAGATGGTTTCGAATAAAAAAAGTTTGTATCGAATTGAAGAAGTTTGTTTGACTTATCGATTTGATAATATTTCAAAGATGCTTATTCGTGATAAAGTTTAAGTATGTGACTTCATGTTTCTTGTGATTGAAATGGTTTCAATGTAAAATGATATACTCCGTGGTATTCAAATTAGTGCATTGTGTGCTTTGAATGTTTGGTTATTAGATTGGCTCATATATAAGCATGTAAATAATAAAGGATAATAGAAAGTTGATAAATCTGAACTTGTCTTGGTAATTCTAAAAAGTTGCTGATATACTTAGTTATATTTTCGTTTGTAGTACTAGCATGGTTACTTACTGAGTTTTATAACTCACACCAAACCAGTTTGATAGTTTTACAGGTTGGCTACTAGATGAGTCAACAACTTCAGTTTTGGGAGCCATACTCGAGACACATATCACCCAAGTTGTAGTCACCCTCACAAGTGTCATGTGAGAAGACTTAGAGGTTTATGATATATGATTATTATGTTATTCATCGTGCTGACACGCTGTTATGTATTTATTAAGTAAAAATTTTGATTTATATATGATGTTGTGAGCACGGAACTCTTAAGTGTTATTTTGAGTTTGATGTGTTTTGTGTGGACCTAAGGTCCTTTTATATATTTGATGCCTATTGCAGGTTCTGTTTTATGCTGGACTGTAATTCATGTTGTCCAGTTTTAGGATACATCATGTCCATTTTTCAGTAAATTTGGAGGCTTATGGAGATAGGTTAATCCTGTCTCCTACCGGTAGCATCCTGCCTTTAGCGAGGTATTACAAAAAAAGTCTTTGTAAATCCTTAGGAACTCGACAGAGGGAATTTGGGTTAGCCGTAGGAATAATAGTGCATGATCTAATTCTTTAGAATAGATTTACCTTCAATATAAACATATACCTGCAGGACATGTGTAACTAATAATAGAACTTATTCTTAATGAATTTGGTTTAAATTAATTGACATAGACATATAGTTAATTGATTTATTCTGAATATTTTCACCTGACCATTGAAAGAGGCTTGTGAATAATTTAATGTTCTAGGTTAATAATTAGTAATGACAACCCAACTGAATAGAAAATGTCTGGACATATCGTGTGCATGCTTAGGTGAAGTTGCAACCATTGGTTGTTCTCGGGCATAAAGTTTAAAGTTTGAAATTGTTGCTTGCTATCTATTTGCTCTTTCAAATAAATTTTAGATTAATCCTTCTTTTTTTGAACCAATAGTTTAGTTTAAGTTAAGTTAAGTAGGTTAGTCTTGGTATTGATTAGAAAAATATATTAAGTTCTTGTGGGTACGATTCCGACATTTGTCACTAAATTACTTGAGTGTTACATGCTCTTGCGTGCTAAATTTATAAATATTTAAAGTATTTATTATTTATTATTTTTAAATTATTTAATTTTAAATACTTAAAATAAAAATAAAAAATAACAACTTTAACTAAGCAATGATAATTTAGTATCTAAAATAAAATTTACAATTCAAAATCCATCCAAAATAATATAAATCTAAATATAAAATTAGGGACTTTTATTTGAAAAAAAACCCTATATAGTAACATTACCAAAAATGATAAATATTTAATCAAAAAAGAAACAAAAAATAAATTAAATAATAAAACACACACCCTACGCAAGTAGGATGTGTGTTTTAAATAAATCTAGATATAAATAAACTCGCACATTACTGTGATTTTTATTTTTCAAAAACAGAACAAAATATAGACAGCACTTACCAAAGTTGATTTAGTCCGTCAAGTTAAGACTATCGTCCCACTAAATAAATTCGTCTATCAAAGTAAAAGTACAATATTCTAATTATATCATGTATATTATATATACATATGATCATAATGAGATATGAGACACATTAAATTTATTTGAATTTTGTAGAAAATTCAATATATCATAATCAATAATTTAAGGACGTATATATCGAGATATATGGAAATACAACATACCATAAATATTGATTAAATTCAATGTATTATGAAAATTTAATGTATAATAAATATTGATTGAAGTGGAGACTTAATATAAATATTAATTAAAATATAGACTTAAATATAATTTTGTCCCCTAATTTTTTTGGTGCCATGTGGCAGCACCAGATGAGTTAGGGGACAAAAATATATGATACTTTAATATTTTCACTTTTAATTTAAAAGATAAATATATCCTAAAATATAAAGTGTTTCATAAAAAAATTTCTTATCGTCGATTTACAAATCATAACTTTTAAAACAAAACCCATTGTCAATATGTTTTAATGAAAAAATGAGTAAAAAAATGACCTTACATTTATATATAAAAAAAAATGTTATATATAAAAAAAGAGTAAAATATGTTTTATTTTATATATAAAATAATGATTTAAAACTAGCAATTTTCAAATAATTATATCAAGCTACATCTGAACTCCAATTCACAATCTGTAAAAATACATATACACTTGATATACATACACACTTGATATACATACCTGCAACTTTCATAACAAATCTCTCTCAAATTTTAACCACGCAAGGCCGAAATTAGCCCAAAAGTTATTGCATCACACCTACTTCACATTGACCTCTGTCAAAATCACATTTTTACCTTAGTCACATTGATAATTGAAACTTGCGTTATGTATGTCTCAGTCATATTACTTACCGTCAGCCACATTATTTACTTCAATTATATTGTCGTCTCTCAATCACAATAACATTTTACATAAGTTATAAAGAACTGAGTTATGGTCATATTTTTACCCAATGTAACTATCAATTGAGTGATTGAAAATTTAGTAATAGGTGTGTCTCAGTCTCATTGCCGACCCTCAGTCACATTCAGTACAATTGTATTGTAACATCAGTTACATTACCGACCCTCAGTCATATTGTCACCTCAAATTACTTACCTCTTTCTCATTGCAGACCCTCTGTCACATTGAGCATAGTCACATTATGACATCAATATCAATCACATTTATAACTTTAATCACATTAGTTATCTCAGTCACATTACCGACCCTTAGTCACGTTAATTATGTTAGTCACATTGTAAATCTTTAGTCACATAACACACTTGTAATTGTGACCCCACTCACATTACCGACCATTAATCATATTATTGTCCCTTAGGCACATTGAAGTAATCACATTTATAGTGATTGTATGTTTTTTTTTACCGACAATTAGGTAAGTATCTGAGTGTTTATTTATTTAGGCACAGTCACAATCTAATTATAAATGAATCTGGATCCAAATTCATGCGGATTCTTCAAATAAAAATATGAATATACATTTTTATTAATGTATTTGCAATTATCTAAATCCAAATTTTCCAAATCTTAGCAGTTGAGTCGAATCCGAATAATCTTATCATCCCTACTCATGTAAGGGTTGTCTCCTAAAAAAATTATTAGATAATCCCAGAAGATAATTAATTTTATTTTTAGAGTTTCTATTATAACCTTATATTATTTTTAAAAGAAATTATATATTACTTCTCCATGACCCTATATCAATCATAGCCCGAATGTATCTTCATTAACTTGTTTTACACACATTATAGATTATATTTTAATCAATTAACTGACCCTTTTTTTTGGCACGCTAATGTTAAAAAAAAAAAAAAAAAAAAAATCTGCGTAGGTGATTTAATATTATATCTATTATGGTCATTATACTACTATGTCACAATATTTTAATAATAATATTTATTAAACAGATACTCTCAGTTTTGAAACTCACAACAGAACTCTTAAAAATAAAAAACAAAATATAAGTATGTAACCAAGAATGTATATATAGCAAATTGAAAATATTTTATAAGCCTCAACTATCCTAAACTAACCCTAAATTCATGTTTGACTATCACTTATTTGATAATTATTAGTGTGTCGAGTCTAAAAAAACAACTTAAATAAATTATGTTTGATAATAATAATTTGGCAAATCTAATATAATTGGCAAGTAAAAGATCTCTAATAAATGATTATTACAAAATTTACCGCAACATAATCATATACTTAACATAACCCTTATTTTATTCGCTTACATGTGATTTTTTTAAAAAATTAATTTAAGAAAGGTCTGGGTTACTTCTTGATTGACCTCAAAGAGGATAAGAACAAAGGTTAATAAAGTTTTAGAATTAGGTCTAAAATCTAATTAAACACCGTGTGTAGGTTGCATTTATCTAGGAATAATAATAAGCAGGAATCTATTTTGCCTCTTGGAGGATTTCAAGAAGCAGAAGCAGAAGCAGTCAGCTCTTTTATTAGCTAGAGGCGTGCGAGATCTTTGGTTCTTGATAGTGACTCTACTTAACACTCGCCTTCATCATAAAACAATTCACAAATGCAATTGGAAAAAAGCTAATATGTTTGCTGCTGAAGTATATCTATTAAAACTCTAAAATGGGGAGCATCTAGATATTTTAAAATACAAAATTGAGGCTAAATTGCCGCAGTTTAGTATATCATATTTCACATTTTAAAATATGTGGACTTCTGCACCGAAGAACGATGTTGGAAAAATGCTCATACTAAGCATTTTGAGGTACAATTTTAAGCATGGTCCACTTCGTGTTAGTGGTTGTTTTTGAGTGATTCGGATACTCATCCGTGAGTAGTTCGGAATGGTATATTCATATGCTTAAAATTGTGCTTGGGTGAATGAGAAATTGTTGCTCAAAGTTCACCCATTGGTGTTGGAAAATAAAGAGAAATGAGCTTGTCCCACATGGGAAAGCTAATAGAGAGAAATTGTGTTTATATATGATTGCTCGTATATAGATGTGTAAGTGTTATAAGGATAGAGGCTCTCTCTATGTGCGCGCGCAGGTGGGGTGCAAATCAAAATCCGAACAGGTCTGACTTGTGTGCACCCGCGCGTCCTGCGTACATAAATGTCGGACCAAATTGTGCGGGCCCAGCCTAGCCAATTTTTGCATGCCTCTTCATTTTTTCCAAGCCTATTGTTCCATAACAGTTAAATTAATTCTATTAATTAACTTGGTGGTTACTTCAAATGAAATGCCTCTCACTAATGTGATTTTATTGGCATGTTTATTTCCTTTTAAAGAGAGCAGTGTTTTTCGTTTTTGATACGCACAAGACAAAATAAAATTTCAGTGGCTTTTGCTAATATATTTTCCTCGGTTTTCTTTGTTTTTGTTAGAAGAGTTCGAACACTTTGTGGTTCGTTGAAAACAAGTTTGGTGGTGCCCATACTCGTTTATTTCCGTTGCATCCTGGGAAACAAACGTCTCACGTTCTACTGCACCATTCGGTAGGGGACAAATTAGTTTTAAGGAGATTGTTGCCACATCAACAAGCCTCGGAATAATGAAGCATTAGGTCTGATCTTGTTTGCTGGTTCGGTTCTGACTCGATTACTGCATCTTCAAGGGCTGCCGAGTACCACATCAGAGTCATGCGTCAGGGTCTGACGCACATCGCTTGGGTCTGATTTTAGGGTCTGACGCACATCGCTCGTCAGGGTCTGATTTCAGGGTCTGCTCATCAGGGTCTGCTCTGCTCATAAGGGTCTGTTCTGCTCATAAGGGTCTGCTCTGCTCATCAGAGTCTAAATCATCTCATCAGGGTCTGAAGCATTATATCAGGAGCTGAGCGATTGAGGCTGATTCTGGATTTCCTTACTACTTTCATTTTGTCTTGTTTTTTTACTGATTTTTCAAGTCCTTGTAAGAATACAGTAACCGAATATTTGTAATAGTCTTAAGACAAATTCGATCTGTGGATATGGAAAACAGTCCAAAGACAGTTGATTCGAACATGGCAGCCTCTTCGGTTGGCCAAAATGTTATAGCCTCTGGGCTTAATGTGGCAGCCTCTGTGGCTGGCGAAAGTGTTGCTGCCTCTATGGCTAGACAACCTGTTGGACATGTGAGCCATGTCAATCATGCTGCGGAAAAACCTGAAAAATTCACTGGTCAGAATTTCAAAAGATGGCAACAGAAAATGTTCTTTTATTTGACCACGTTGAACCTTGCAAGGTTCCTAAAGGAAGATGCTCATTTACCCAAAGAGGGTGAGAATGATATTCAAGTGATCAGTGACATCGATGCTTGGAAACATTCTGAATTCCTATGTCGGAATTATGTGCTGAATGGGCTAAGTGATTCCTTGTACAGTGTGTACACCGGAATGAAAACAGCTAAGGAGCTTTGGGAATCCTTAGATCGAAAATATAAAACTGAGGACGCCGGTACTAAGAAATTTGCTGTAGGCCGTTTCCTAGATTTTAAGATGGTTGACTCCAAAACTATGTTAAGTCAAGTACAAGAATTGCATATTATTCTAGCAGAAATTCTTGCTGAGGGGATGGTTTTAAGTGAAACCTTGCAAGTAGCCTCGATAATTGAAAAACTACCACCTGGTTGGAAAGATTTCAAGAATTATCTAAAGCATAAACGAAAAGAAATGAACATTGATGACTTCATTCTTAAGCTTAGAATTGAGGAAGATAACAGAGTATCTGACAAGAGAGGGATAACTCATGAGGCCAAAGCTAATGTTGTTGAACATGGCCATAAGAACAAGAACCTCAAGAACAGAGGGTCAAAGATGGGCCATAAAGGAGGAATTTCCAAGAAATCCAAATTTCAAGGAAGATGTTTCAACTGTGACAAAATGGGTCACAAGTCTTCTGAGTGCAGACTGCCGAAGAAGAAAAAAAACCAAGAGGCTAATGTGATGGAACACATGACTCAAGATGTTTCAGACATTAACCTTTCTGCTGTGGTTTCTGAGGTGAATCATGTGGGTTCTAACCCAAGAGAGTGGTGGATTGACAGTGGTTCCACTCGACATGTGTGCACGGACAAGAGCATGTTTTCTTCATTTGAGCCTGCTGGTAATGGGGAAAAATATACATGGTAAATTCAGCAACATCTGAGATTGAAGGTCAAGGAAATGTGATTCTGAAGATGACATCTGGGAAAGAGTTGACTTTGAACAACGTTCTGTATGTACCAGAAATACGGAAGAATCTTGTGTCTGGATCACTTCTGAACTAGCATGGATTCCGGATGGTGTTTGAGTCTGATAAAGTAGTTTTGACCAAAAATGGAATGTATGTGGGAAAAGGGTATGTAACTGATGGGCTCTTTAAGCTCAATGTAATGGTTGTTAAACCCAAGAATATCAATAAAGCTAGTTCTTCTGCTTATATTGTTGAGTACTCTAATCTATGGCATGGTAGATTAGGACATGCTAATTTTAATTCATTGCGGAAATTAATTAACATGAATCATATTCCCAATTTTAAAATTGATAACAGACATAATTGTGATACTTGTGTTGATGCAAAACTAACTAGATCATCTTTTCATAGTATTGAAAGAAACTCTGAACCTCTTTATCTAATTCATACCGATGTATGTGATTTTAATTCAATACAATCAAGAGGCGGTAATAAATATTTTATTACCTTTATTGATGATTGCATGAGATTTTACTATGTGTATTTGATGAAAAGCAAGGACAAAGCTATAAATAATTTTGTTCTCTATAAGAATGAAGTTGAGAACCAACTGAATAAAAGAATTAAGGAGTTAAGAAGTGATCGTGTTAGTGAGTATGTTTTTCCTTTTGAATCACTTTGTGAACAAAATGGAATCATACATCAAACCACAGCTCCTTATTCACCTCAATCCAATGGGATTGCAGAACGGAAGAATCGTACCTTTAAAGAGATGATGAACGCTATGTTAATCAGCTCTGGTTTACCTCAAAATATGTGGGGAGAAGCTGTCTTATCAGCTAATTACCTTTTAAATAAGGTACCACGGAAAAAAGTAGGGAAAACTCCTTATGAAATGTGGAAAGGAATAGTACATTCCTATAAATTTCTACGAGTGTGGGGGTGTCTTGCCAAAGTAATCATTCCTCCACCTAAGAAGGTGAAGATAAGACCAAAAACTGTTGATTGTATTTTTATAGGATATGCACATAACAGTAATGCTTATCGATTTCTTGTGCATGAGTCTAATATACCAGATATTCACAAAAATACGATAATGGAGTCGAGGAATGCATCCTTTTTCGAATACGTTTTTCCTTGTAAAACAAATCCGAATTCAAATGTGCACAAACGGGCACATGAGGCTATCATTAAAGATAGTCAGGACCAATAACACATAAATGTTCCAGAGGATGAACAAGATGTTGAACTTGAACCAAGACGTAGCAAAAGAGCTAGAACAGAAAAATCATTTAGTCCAGATTTTCTGACATTTTTGCTAGAAAATGATCCTCAAAGCTATAACGAAGCTGTAAGGTCAGCTGATGGTGCTTTGTGGAAAGATGCCATCAATAGTGAAATTGAATCCATCTTATAAAATCACACCTGGGAGTTAGTGGATCTTCCTCCAGGGTGTAAACCTTTAGGGTCCAAGTGGATTTTCAAAAAAAAAAATGAAAGCAGATGGATCAATTGACAAGTACAAAGCAAGACTTGTAATTAAAGGCTATAGACACCGTGAAGGTCTTGATTACTTTGTTAATTACACTCATGTAACGAGAATAAATTCCATAAGGGTGATACTAGCGTTTGCAGCTTTGCGCAATCTTGAGGTACATCAGATGAATGTGAAAACAGCCTTTCTAAATGGAGATTTAGATGAAGAAATCTACATGGAACAACCTGAAGGCTTTATAGCTCCAGGACAAGAAAAGAAAGTCTGCAAGTTAGTAAACTTCTTGTATGGATTGAAACAAGCTCCGAAACAGTGGCATAAAAAGTTTGACAACACCATGTTGGCAAATGGTTTCAAAATCAATGAATGTGATAAATGTATCTATGTCAGAGAGACAGATTTGGCTATGTAATTTTATGTCTCTACGTTGATGACATATTGATTGTCGGAAGTAATGTTAAAATGATGAAATCCACCAAGAATATGCTGAAATCTAAGTTTGACATGAAAGACATTGGTCTCGCAGATGTCATTCTGGGAATAAAGTTCTCGAGAAGTCCAGATGGACTTATTATTGATCAGTCGCACTATGTGGATACAATTCTTGGTAAATTCAACAATGATGATTCTGCTGTGGCTAGAACTCATTTAGATGTGAGTCTACATCTATCAAAGAATATGGGAGATGGTATATCTCAAGTAGAATACTCTAGAGTAATTGGGAGTCTGATGTATTTATCAAGTTGTACAAGGCCTTATATAGCCTGTACAGTAAACAAGCTCAGCAGATATACGAGTAATCTATGGGTTGATCACTGGAAAACAATAGTAATAATACTTAGGTATTTACGTTTTACTCGTAATTTTAGGTTGCACTATCATAGATATCCAGCCGTAATCGAAGGATGCAGTGATGCAAACTGGATATCTGATATGAAAGACTCAAAGTCTACCAGTGGCTATGTGTTTACACTAGCATGTGTAGCTATATCATGGAAATCCTCCAAACAGACTGTGATAGCCAGATCTACAATGGAATCAGAATTCATTGCATTAGATAAGTGTGCTGAAGAAGCAGAATGGCTGCGAAATTTTTTAGAGGATATTCCAAGTTGGCCTAAGCCAATGCCAGCAATTTGCATTCATTGCGATAGTCAATCTGAAATTGGAAGGGCACATAACAATATGTATAATGGTAAGTCTAGACATATTCATCATAGACACAATATCGTTAGACAATTACTCTCTACTGGAGTTATTTCGATTGACTATGTAAAGTCAAAGGATAACATTGTGGATCCGCTAACCAACGGGTTAAATAGAGAGTTAGTTGTGAAATCATCGAGGGGAATGAGACTAAAACCCATTAGATAAATGTTTATTACGAAGGAAAACCCAACCTTGGTGATTAGAGATCCCAAGATCTAGGTTCAATGGGAAAACCTACTCGTAAAAGACATAATTGGTTCACTGTGGGGGGTTACCCTCTAGTCCATTCCTATGGTGAAATGAAACAGTGATGCTCGTATGGATAAAGGTTAAGCAAAGGCTTTTAATGATTCTTATGCGTCAGGAATCCGAGCAGAGTATTACGAGATACTCTTAAATAAGAAATCACCTATGTGAGAGAGAAGTGGGACCGCTTCGAAGGGAATTGTACATGGCTCAATTCTTAGAAACTCTTGCAGAACCAGGTAGATGTTCATGGCCAAAATGAACATAATAATGAGAACTCAGATGTGTTATGTAGAATATCTGCGTGATATATGTTTTCCATTTACATGAACGACAGTACAGTTCAATGACATCGTGTCCACTGTCAGCTAGTAAATGATATATATTTTCACAAAGGAAGGTTCAAAGGCAGAGGCCTACCTATCCTATGCAGGTGTTGAACCATTGAACTCTTCAATGTCAAAATAAAATGTTTCTATAAAATAATTTTATTTGACGTATTTTCGCCAATTTCATTCATGTGGGGGATTGTTGGAAAAATGCTCAAGTAAGAATTTTGAGGTACAATTTTAAGCATGGTCCACTTCATGTTAGTGGTTGTTTTTGAGTGATTCGGATACTCCTCCGTGAGTAGTTCGGAATGGTATATTCATATGCTTAAAATGACGCTTGGGTGAATAAGAAATTGTTGCTCAAAGTTCACCCATTGGTGTTGGAAAATAAGGAGAAATGAGCTTGTCCCACATGGGAAAGCTAATAGAGAGAAATTATGTTTATATATGATTTCTCATATGTAGATGGGTAAGTGTTATAAGGATAGAGGCTCTCTCTACGTGCGCGCGCAAGGGGGGTGCAAATCAAAATCCGAACAAGCCTGACTCGTGTACACCCGCGCGTCCTGCGTACATGAATGTCGGACCAAATTGTGCTGGCCCGGCCCAACCAATTTTTGCATGTCTCTTTATTTTTTTCAAGCTTATTGTTCCATAATAGTTAAATTAATTCTATTAATTAACTTGGTGGTTACTTCAAATGAAATGCCTCTCACTAATGTGATTTTATTGGTAAAATTTATTTCCTTTTAAAGAGAGCAGTGTTTTTCGTTTTTGATACGCACAAGACAAAAGAAAATTTCAGTGGCTTTCGCTAATATATTTTCCTCGGTTTTCTTTGTTTTTGTTGGAAGAGTTCGAACACTTTGTGGTTCGTTGAAAACAAGTTTGGTGGTGCCCATACTCGTTTATTTCCGTTGCATCCTGGGAAACAAACGTCTCACGTTCTACTGCACCATTCGGCAAGGGACGAATTTATTTTAAGGAGATTGTTGCCACATCAACAAGCCTCGGAATAGTGAAGCATTAGGTCTGATCTTGTTTGCTGGTTCGGTTCTAACTCGATTACTGCATCTTCAGGGGCTACCGAGTACCACATCAGAGTCAGACGTCAGGGTCTAACGCACATCGCTTGGGTCTGATTTCAGGATCTGACGCACATCACTCGTCAGGCTCTGCTCATCAGGGTCTGCTCTGCTCATCAGGGTCTGAATCATCTCATCAGGGTCTGAAGCATTATATTAGGAGCTGAGCAATTGAGGCTGATTCTGGATTTCCTTACTACTTTCATTTTGTCTTTTTTTTTTTACTGATTTTTCAAGTCCTTGTAAGAACACAGTAACCGAATATTTGTAATAAACGATTCTATAAATCTGGTTTCAAAATTTAAGCTTCATTAACAACTCAATGTATATCCTTACAACGTTTTTGTATTAAAGATAATCTCAGTTGTTAGTTCCATTTTTGTTAGCAATATCCGTAACATAATAAGTTCAATTGATTTATAATGAGTCTTGAAGATCTCGGAGCAATTGGACTAGTATTTGGCAGATTGTTTGTGAAGGAATCAAATATGCTTAGTGTTGCGTTCGTGTTTCTGTTCGAACGAGTGGCGTTCGTGTAACGTTCGTATTTGGGTTTGAACGAAACTTGGCAGAAGGTTCTCGTGCATAGTGCGTTCATCTTTCCGTTTGAACGAAATCTTCAAGTGAGTTTGCGTTCGTGATGCGTTCGATACAATATTTGAACAAGTTTGCGGAGCATCACATGTTCGTTACCCGTTCGTGTGGCGTTCGAACGCCAGTGCGTAAGTAGGTTATTTTGGACCTTTTTTAACCCAAAATTGCACTAGGAAATCCTTACATTTTCCCTACTTATATAAACAAGCATTGAGCCACTTTCACAAATATTGAGAATACATTATTCAAAGTCTAAAATCTTTGTTGCTTGCAACTTTTGTGATTTCCACCTTGAAAACTTTGTTGTTTACCTGTCTTATCTGTTTTGGTGAGATTCTTCCTCAATTGGCCATCAACACAAACACAACCTAACCCATTCTCCTAAGCCTTCAGAGTTCTCAATGAGGAAGATTGATAGTCAGAATTTCGGCATTGCGTGCTGCAGAGTTGATCCGCTTACAGACTTTAGATGTTCTGAAGAAGGTCGTTTGGTACGGGCTCGATGAGTTCTTCGAGTTATTACAGTCTAGAGGTATTAGAGTCGGCAGAGTTACTACTATAGATCTTATACCATCACTGTAAGTTTTCCTCATTATAGTAGATTCTGGCTAGTAGCCTAAATACCCTAAGTGATTTTTTATTTGCACGAGTTTTCTACTTCGTTAACAAAATTACTGGGGTTGATTTTGTTTCCTGCTAGTATTTATTTGCTTTGTTCATAATTGTTAGATATAAGGGTGATTGATTATTTTATTAATCCATATAAATAATAATTAGGACTTATCTTAATTTATCGTGTAATAATCCGCATAGGGTAAAAACCTAGACTAAAACTGAATTTTCATCAGTATATACCACGTAGCTTAGTTTCTAATCTGTGCAGATTTATAATGAAGAATGACTCAGCATATGTAGTTACAGAATTCAAACTTTCTTATCCTTTTTTTCTTATGCATGCAATATTTTGTGTGACTAAATTTTGTGGATGATATAGAAGCAAGCTATAGCTAAAGACTCGATGCGAAGATAAGAGAGCAGATTTTGGAGGGCATGCAATATGGAATTGGATTCGATACTGAACTAAATTATATGTTTGAGTTAATTTTTATAAATTATGATTGATATTTATTAGATAATTTTTTTTAAATAATTAAATTTTAATCATCCATTATTATACTGCACGCATAATAAAAGATTATAAAATATTCAGAATAAAAAAATCGATATTGGATCCAAATTTATATGATATAATAAATGTTTTTATTTATTTATAAGAATGTATGTATGATATGGTCCCCAAGGGATGTGGCTTGATGATGTAGGGCTCAGGATCTCACCTTGAGGTCTTGGGTTCGAATCCAGAGAGTTCGTTTCTTATAAGAGCTTGAGACAGCCGGGAACTTTACCTTGCTCCGTTTAAATCCGAAAAGAATGGTTCGACGGGTGCAGTTTCTAGCGATTTTAAAAAAAAAGTATGTATGATAGAGACAAAATCTATGTAAGGTGGAAAATGAAAAGTAGGTGGAAAAGCACATATCTTTAAGAAGAATTCTGAACATAATATCTCTGTGGGTTGAAATTTGTAAAATGAATTAATATGAGAGGGATATATAGGGATGGCTCAGTGCCGTACAGCAGTGGCATTTCTCTGTTGAAAATCTAATGAAAGATTCAATGTTACCTATATATTTTTTATTCAAGCTATAGCCTATAGGTCCATTTGTGCTCCATCTAAACACTTGAATTATTGCTATCATATATGCTGAGAATAAAATTATGATCAATTTGGATATGGTTTTTGTTGGTCCATTATGATTCCAAATATCTTGTGTAGAATGGATTGGTCTAAGATCATTGCATGTCGTTGTGAGAAATTTTTCTTGCCATTTTGCATGTCCATTAAATATAAGTTAAAGAACAACCACAAAAGAATTACAATTCATTAATTAACTTGTAAAATGAGTTACTTATATGTATGTATATATGTAGATACATTATTGATTTCATGTAATTCAATTATAGCTATTCAATTTCAAAATATCATGATTTATATAAATAACCATAATTTGATGTTTATATTTAAGTCAAATTTTAAATTGAAATAGCCATACCCATAAACGGACAAAAGGAAGACAGAAAAATGGGCTAAAATCGCTCTTGGGATTTTTAAAAATTATCATACTTTTTGTAAATACATCATTAGACTGATAATAAAAGTTTAGTATATTAAAGAACCCAAAAATTATATATATTTTTTTGTTACATTTTTAACGTGATCAAGAACGTACGTAATGGAAAATTCAAAAATATTAGGAGCTTAAGTGGTAAAAATAAGGAACATTAAGGACCTAAGTACTTTTTCCCTTTTAATTTTCCATACATGAATTGCTCTACAAATATTTAACTTTTAAAAAAAACTCTGTTTATAAATCAAATTGATATATACATATATCATAAAAAATAAATTTAACTATGTTTTATGATATAATAATTTCGGATAGAGCGCAAATATTAAAAGATTAATATAACCGATTTTATCTAATGGAAAAATATTTTCTTCAATTTGGTTTGGTTTATATACTTACAAAGATTTAATATCGAGAAATTTCTTCTCATGAGTTAAATTGAAATGGTGGATCAAAAGTTAAATGAAAAGGTTGTATGTAAAGCAATATTGGCCCGAAAAAAAAAAAAAATCGAGTGGAATGGGGTAATTACAATTTCTCCCTAAGGTTTGCCAAAAGTGGATTTTTGTCCCCTTTTTGGAGTATGATAACAAATATCTCCCTAGCATTTCATTTAATAACAAAACCTCTCAGATGTCAAGAGTATGTTAAAATGGATACAAAAAGTCTTATTTATCTTTTTTTTTTTAATAATAAAAAGAAATATTATTAAGGAAAAATCGTGAATCTTTGAAAATTATAAGAATAACCAACGCAATAAAGGAGAAAATCTTATTTATCTTAAATGAGTACTATAATGGCTAATTATGTTATCAACAAGAGCTCAAAACCTTAATAATGAGATATAATTATGTAGATTGATTGAAAAGAATTCCAAGTATATTGATGAGTTATGATGACAAATGGCGATATCATTAAAGAGTAAATCAAATTTTTTTTTACAAAATATTATTAAATTCTTAATATTATCCTAGCTTATAACTTAATGACACGTGATCAATGTTCTTTTCATGAAACCCTAGATTTGAAGGTCTACATTCGCAGGATAAAAAAAATGACAATTTTTATTGAAATTGTTGGAAATCTCACGGACTTAAGTGGAGCAGGTAAAATCTCAGGTTGTCTCAAGCTCTTACAAGAAACGCATTCCCTGAATTCGAACGCAGAATCTGAAGGTGAGATCATTCGTCCTATATCACTAAAAAAAAAATGACATGAAACCCTCTTCCCTACAAAATTATTGGTACAAGACAGATTGTACCTCACAAATTGTTCATTTTCAGATACATGATTGATCAAACTGAAGGGGAATGCAAGATTGCTCCTAGTACAAATTGTGTACTGAGATGTTCTATGATTGATCAATTTAACAAACGGGTGATAAAAACACGTGACAGATAAATGATTTTTCTAGAAGAAAATGACACACAATTATCCTGCATGATGATATTTTAGTCCTATAATTTTGAAAATATAATTTTAAGTCTCTATCGTTAAATATTTTTCATTAATTTTGAGTCATTTTTCATCCGATTATTATTAAATAACTTGAATTTCCAAAACTAACTCAAAACAGTAAAAACTTTATTTCAAATTTAGATAAAAAGTGACTCAATTAATAAATAAAAAATTATCGATATGGATTAAAGCTTGTATTTTTTAAAAATATAGGGACTAAAATTTGTATTTGTAAAAATATATGGACCAAAATATTATTATGATAATTTATAAGATAGTTGAGTATAATTTTCCCCTTTTTAATGATTGTTTCTCTGAAATCTACTAGAAACTATGATACCCAAGGGTATCACATACCATTGGGTATCTCAATGCAACTTTGAGCATTGAACATGCAAATTATATCAATAAACATGAAATTTTTTAAACATAAAATCAGTTGCATGTTTATTGGTCGAAGTTGCATGTTTATTGGTCAAATTTGCATTGAACATGCAACTTTCAACCTAAGGGTATTTGATACCCTTGAGTATCATAGCATTACCCTACTGCACATACATCTATCGGCATGAGACCAAGAGTTTTCCAAAAAGGATATATCGTTGCTTCACTCCTTATGCTTGAAAGGATAAATTGGTAAGGTCCTCACCCGATTCCTATCGGTTTATGTTATGCGTTATGTTAAGATTCTCTCAAAGGTAAAAATAAAAATAAAATAATAATAATAATAAATTAAAAAAAAAATGCATTTAAACTGGATTTGCTTTTGTTTTATTTCCACTAGCATCTTTTTTTTTTTCTTCTCAAGTTTTTGATAAAACAATTTTATAATTTAGGGTGTTTCAAATTGTTGGAGTTGGTGCTTGGAGCGTAAATCCGAATAATATATTGTACATTATATTTTATTATTTATCAATAAAATAATTATATTTTCATTTCAACCTTATTAATAGTAATTTATGTCATATTGCATATAAGTTTGATATATAAATATGTCGGGAATGATATCGACTTTAGAATAGTCATGTAGTAATACTGGATACTGGGTGGTCCGATATTGTGATATTATTATGATGAGCGGAAAATATATCAATATTTACCGCCCCTTTAACTTAATATTTTGTTTAGTTTCTCGGGTTTGATGAACGTTTTGATGTGTTTTAGTTTATTTTGCAGATAAAATAATATCGGATCTCAATCAAATCATTTAGGACGAAATATGGGTCAAATAAGGGCAATTATTGGACTTGATATTTTAATTTTGGAGATTGGAAACTTGAAAGGGCGTTTTTGACGAAGTGCAGTTTTGGAAATTCCAATTTTGCGCATCTGTCGTATTTTGGGCATAACGTTTTACTCCGATATCGGATTGAGCTGATTCAAGTTCCAGATTAAAGAAAACTCAAAGATCTACAACTTTGAAAGACAAAATAATTTCGAATTATGACGATTTCATGCCCTAAATTGATGAACCATCCAGAAGTGTGTTGTGTGTAATTATTAAAGTCACTTTCAATCATTTTCAAAGCAAAAAATAAATTAATAAATAACTAATAAAAATTATCAAATCATCACCAAACATGATAAGAGATTAGTGGAGCAATTAATAATGAATTTGGTGGAGCAATTAGTGGAGCAATTAATAATTGATTTGGTGGATGATTTGATGGAGACAAAATTTTGCCTATAAATACCAAGCCATTTTATTTGTAAAATTCATACTTTCTTCTAAGGAATTCCTTAAGAATACTAAGAAGATTGTATCTTGTTTGTTTATTTACAGCTTTCAGTAATTAATTTCCGCTTTCGCACTTTCTTTTCTTTACTTTTCAGTTTTTACTTTCCGCAATTTACTTTTACGCACAATACTTTTCTTTCTTTAATTTTCAGTTTTTACTTTCAGTAATTTACTTTTCAGCAATTTACTTTTCAGCAATTTACTTTTCAGCAATTTACTTTTCAGCAATTTACTTTTCAGTAATTTACTTTCAGCATTTAATTTTCAGTATTTAATTTCAGCATTTACTTTCAGCATTTACTTTTCAGTATTTAATTTTCAGTATTTAATTTTCAGTATTTTACTTTATGTCTTTTATTTTATTTAAGTTTTTTTTACTACCCGTAAATATGTGTCGTAACTAAGCCAGTTATCTGGGGTTGTGGTGAAATCCAATATCACCGGTTTATAAGGTGTTAGATTATAGCTTGGGTAATATAAAGATTTATTTATTGAGTCTTAATCTTAATGTTTTTTCATTAACTGGTCATTAATAAAATTGAATTGGGAAACTTAAAATGAACTAGACATAGAGATTTTAAGTTTAAGACCTTAGACTCAATAGTCCACGATCTTCCTTGAGGATAGATAACCCTTTAATAGATTTTCTTACAGGATAGACATATACCTGTCGGGCGGGGGTAGCCATAATTGGAACTTAAACTTAATGAATCCAGATAATTTGGTTTACATAGACATATGGTTCAATTGGGTTAAACTGGGTATTTGTGTCTGACCATCGACAGAGGCTTACACATAATTTAGTGTTCCAGGTTAATAAATCAATATATTACCCAACTTTAAGATAACCACTTCATCTTTAAAATGATATTGGAAGAAATCACAACCCTAGATAGTTTTTAATATTGAATTTTCTTAAAACTTACTTTCGAACAATTTTATTTACTTGTTTTTAAATTTAGAATCGTCACCATTTCAAATCAATCAAACAACCTGTTAGATACTAGTAATCATTTGACCTTATAAAATTAATAGATTAGATATTAAGTCCTCGTGGGATCGATATTTTTATACTACTTGAACGATACGTGCGCTTGCGTTATACGTGTGTGTTTACGCGCCGGTCATATTACTATTATAAACTATTCTTAAAGTAATTATTCATAGTCATTGATTTATGAATACAATCAAATTCCTATAACCTAAAAGACTAGCACATGTCGTATATTGGAATTGGAGTTCCAATGGTCTAACCCAATGGACCATGAGTAAGAGAAGCTCGTATAGATATATGGGTATTTGTTGGAGCGAATACTGAATGACTCACATGTGATTCCTATTAGTCGTAAGTACACACCACTGTCAATAGGAATCTCCTCGAGTCGAGTAGCATATTTGATCATTTGACTATATGATAACATTGATTTTGTGTGTGATCCTCCACACTTTGATGTCATGTATGTCAGAGACCTTTCATGATCTGACCGCCAGTTGTTCATTGGGTGTGGACCGATGCACTTGTTAATCAAGTGTGTATCAATATAAGATCTGTTGGCTCTATGTATACCATAAAGAGTTAAGGTATCCATGTGAGTAAGTCACGATTCTTAAGAATTTGGCCAAATCCGATCACCTAGGGTTGTTTGCATATATATTAGAAATTGTGTTCTGATTAGTTGTAAAGAATCGTGGATATGTCGACAATATGAGATGTGCGCCTTAGAAACTTGACAGTGTAATCTATGTTTCCTAAGCACAACTCGGATAGCCTGAGACGGATGGATTGTTATACATATGTGATGACATCGACTTGTATAGTTTAGAAAGGTCATTTGTGTTCTTCGTAAATTCAGAGGTGTCTGAATCGCGTACATTTGAGTTAGGCTTATATGACGAACATGTCTGAACTTAGAGAGTCCCACAATATGTACTCGTTGAGCACTTGAGTAGCCGATAATGGTTGATAATAAGTAATATTTGATATTATAATTATCAATCAAAGTAACCAAGTGTTATTGATAACATTAATTATTTACTTGACCTATTGGGATTAATCCAAAATCACATAAGGGTTTTGTTATAATTTCATAAATATCTCTATCATTGGAGGATATTTTGATAATTATAAAAATATGTGTATTTGGCTCGATTTAATTGGATTAAATCAAAGTGGTACAATGAACTAATCAAGTGATTAAACTTTGTATAGATTTAATTGGATTAAATTAAAGTGGTAGACAAATTAAAGTTGATTAATTACACCTAATATTCATATTTGGACAAATTGGATTAAGCCCACCTAAAAGTTGATTAAAATTTTTATTAATTAAGAATTGCAAAAGCTTGACTATAAAAGGCAAGCTTGAGCAAGTTTTTGATTATTCAAGCATAAGGCAAATCATAAGAAAAATTAACCTAAAGAAAATATTTGTGAGAGAAGCTTTGGAAGTTCTCTATATTTTCAACAAGGAGACGAAGATTGGATCTTGGAATCAAACTTCCTAAGTATGTTTGTATTCTCTAAAGTTATATTTTTCATTAGTGAATTGTTATCATTAGTGAAGCATCTAGTGATGTATTATGTATTAGATACATAATAACATACTTGACGTTGAAATTAGGTTAATAAATTGTGTGTGGATGCTTTTGAATCATAAATACAATGTGCTTGTGATTAGGTCAAATATGTTCATGTTGGACATGGAACATAAAATTGGAGTTTGGAACTCTATATGAAAGCTTGGAGCTATTGGTACCATTCTATAATCACTTGACCACCTTTAAGTGACCTAGAATTGTTCATGAGTCACTTCTTTGTGGAATTCTAATTTGGTTTGTATTTTGATTCAAAGTAATGCGTATATATATTTAGAATATATTTATGTTTATTTTATAACATGTGTTGATGTTGGTTTTGATGTTAAAAATATATTTTGGGTGTTTGAAAGTGTTTAGGGAAGATTATAAGTTAATTGGGTGAAAAACCAATTTACATAAGCTCTCTGGTTCCAGAGAGTTGATGACTTGAAATAAATGAAATTTTTAAAAAATGACAGGTTTACGCACAACACAAGCGCTACAGTGCACACACGAACTGTGCGCGCGATTATCGATCGAAAATCGACCAAAGACATCTGGTTGGTATTTGACTCGTCGGTGATAAATTACTGATCGAAATAGCGTCAGTCGGTAACTTACCGACCGACTATATTTCGATCGGTAAAATTACCGATAGAATGAATAAATAAATAAATAGATTTTACTGACCAAATTCATTCGGACGGAAAACCGACTACATTTAAAAAAATTATGGGGTCTACCATGGCCCCACAAGACCAACCATGGGTGGGTCCCACACCTGTGTCTTAGTACCACCCAAGAGCAGGCCCAAACTAAACCCACACAGTTCATATTTAATTCTACAAATCGATTTAATTGGTGTGTCTTGAACCCTTGACCTCAAGATTGAATGTGTAGCATAGTTGCCACTAAGCTATGACATGTTTCATGTATATATATAAGGTAAAATAATAATAATAATAATATATAATAATAATAATAATAATAATAATAATAATAATAATATAATAATAATAATATTTTTTATTTTTTATTTTTTATTTTACCGATCGATTTTTATTTGGTTGGTAAAATGACTATTTTTTTATAATTAATATTCTTTTAGCAACCGAATGAATGAATATTCGGTCGCTATTTATTATCATTTACCGACCGAAATTTCGGTTTGTAATTGTTGGCGGCATAAACTGACGCCAAATTAATTTTCTATATCGTATTACCGATCGACTATCGACTGGATATTTGGTCGGTAATATTTCAGTTGATAATTTGTCAGAAATTATTTTTATTTTTTTCGATCGGTATTCGGTCGGTAAATACCAAAATATTACCCACCGAAATAATCGGACAATAATTTCGATTGGTAATTCTGTATTTTCTTGTAATCGGCCAATACCCTTCTCGAAGAATCCAACTTTTCAACAAATCCAACTCCTAACTATCGGAGAGAACGAATGAATATTATTGGCCATTAGGGCTTTTGTTTCCATTTTCCAATGACGGTATGTTCTTTGGATTATTATGTTATTATTGCTTTTTATCTTAGCATAGGTTCAATTATAATGATGGCAATGGCTACTATTATAAAACATATTATCTTAACAGTTAATAATTGTGATAAGATTAGTTTCTTGATTAAGAAATCAAATTTCAAAAATTCAAGTGTTAAAAATTCTGGACACTTTTTTTTTCCTGTCGTGAAGACTTGATACACAATATGTATTATAACTGTGTCAAGAATGACTAGGCGCTAATTATAACATTTTGAGTGGTAATTGGCACATGATAATACTATTAACATGCAGCAAAAATCGTAATAAAATATATATATAAAGTCTATGAGTCTAACTCATATTCAAAAACTAATTTAAGAATTAAGAGTTGTCTCTAGTATAATTATATATTAGCTTAGTTATTAATTCGATCGATGTTGGATAACAACCCTAACAGTACCTGTGAGGCATGATGTGTATTGTTTACTAGATCATGTATTATAATTCTACATACAATTTTGTAGGAAATTCTCTAAATATAATGTGTATAAATATATAGGGAATGAAATAATATAATCCTTAATGTGAAAAGACTAAACCCTTGGGTTTGAAGGAGTCATTGGAAATGATATGTTCCTTAATGAGGAAAAAATAACCCTTAGAGTTAAAATGTTTCCTTAGAGGGTTATGATCCTTAAAGAATTACATTCATTGACATAAGGATACCTTCCCAAAGGTACTCCATGTCTATAAAAAAGGAGTAATTGGGTTCATTTTCCATTCATTCTAAAAATTCATTCCAAGTTTCATTCATTGTTAGAGAGTCTAAAGTTTTCTAAGTGAAGGAGTTTCCACCATATTCCTAGTTCAAGTTCCTGAAGAGTGTCATTTTTACAAGAAGCAACACAGTATTCTGAGAGAATGTTAGCCATAAGTGACTGAGACAGAGCTAATAAGTTCTTAAGGATATAGTTTTTTCTCGACTTGGTTTATTCTACACAATACATTTCTATGGTTTTTCTAACTTATTGAGTTTGTGTTCAATTTCATGATTTACATGATTTCTATTAATGATTATTGAATAATGCATGTAAAAAGTGATAATAACACATCCCTCCCAACAAAATTAATAAGACAACAATCATCATACATGTACAAATATAAAACAAGAGAATTTAGACAAACCTGAAAATTCTGAGTAATGTGTAGAAGAAAAAAATTAAAACCAAGCCAAGTTACACTCTTATCTTTAAGAATTTATTAGCCCTACCTTGGTGCATTACGGATCTGTGGCTAACATTATCCAAGGATTCTTAGTGGCTTCTTGATTAAGGAGCACTCCTTGGATCAAGAATAATGAACCTAGAAATTGGTGGAAATTTTTATATTAAAAAATTATTTTCTTTAAAGCAACCCCATGTCTTTTATATTGAGCATGAAAAGATTCAAAAGAAAAGGCACATTTTGGATTTATTACTATTAGAAAAGATTCAAATGAAAAATGTACCTTTTGGTTTTATGACTATTGGTTAAAGTCATGACTTTATTTTCAAAATTGAAAAATTTCTTACAATCCCCCACATTTTTTCAATTTAAAAAAAAACATGTAAATATTAATGTAGACACTTAAGAGAGTTTCCTTGAAGAAAAACTGCATCAGAATTGGTAGATGCCATCTTAAATCTTCCTTAGTAAATGACTATCAGATTTACTTGGCAAATCAGAACATAGTCTTGAATCGTTCTGTCGTTGTGTAAACCAAGACAATAGCCATCAGACAACCTCACTTTGACCATTTCACATACTACGATTGTGTTCAATTCGGCCATGAACATTATTCTTGGCTTTTCAAGTGTTTTACGGAATCCAGCCTTTAAGATTCCCATTGAAGATGCCTCAATTCTTACTTGAAATAGGTGATGTAGTATATAAGATATTCTGTCTTTACCCCAATTAGGACTCTTCTCCTTATATAGTGATCATTAAAAGCCTTAACTTACCCTAACTTTGAAAGACAACATTCTGCGTCATTATAGGAATGAGAAAGAGTATAAAATTGTACAGTGTTTAGTTTGAATTGAACATAGTTTCATTTGTCTCTTTTGAACCTAAATCTTGGGATCTCCAGTCAGTTAGGTTGGGTTTCACAATGACAATTCTTAATTTATAGGCTTCAAGCCCATTCCCCTTGATAACTTTGTGGGGGTGTTTGTGGGACCCATAGGGTCAGATCAGTACCTCATGTAGTGAAAATGGGTCTAACCCTTGGATATATAGCATGGGTGTATTTTTAAATTATTTTATGGAATAATATATTCTGTAATGAGTCCGTAGGGAAAAAATTAGGACCGAATCGGAGTCCGAAAACTCCAAAACGAAGAAAATGAAGTTTCAACGCTCATGGGCAATAGCTCTTGGCGCGTCGCGACGCGCAGGCTTGGGCGTCGTAACGCCCAATCTATGAGAGCTCGGCGTCGCGACGTCTAGGGGTGAGCGTCGCGACGCCCGCAGCGCTAAATGGTGAGTGTTGCGATGCTAGAGTCCGGAGTCGCGACGCTGTCCTGTGTAAAATGTTGGCAGTGAGTAATTTTTCCTTGAATCCAATCCAAAACCACTTCCAATTTTCTCCAAATACTTCAATACACCTAAAATTCAATTTTAATATCAAAACCAACATCAACACATGTTATACAAAATACATACATGTATACAAGCCATAATTCAATATTATTTAATTCAGATTTCCTACTTGTATTTTCCTCTACATTAAGGACATCTCGATATGTTTCCAAAATATAGTGACCGTTAGATAAAGAACATTCACATATCATATAGATGTCTTTATCATATAAACATAAAACATCATCTTTAATGTTTATTTTATATCCCTCTTTATCCAATATCGGTAATGATATTATCCGTCTGATAAGAGATGGTACATAATAACAGTCATGTAAAAATAATTTACATCCATTATGGAGATCTAGAACAACCGTTCCTATAGCATTGACATCCAATATCTTGTCATTCCCAACTCTAAGCTGCATCTCCCTTTTGTTCAGTCTTCTTTTAACCCTCATTACCTGTATGGAGTTGCAAATATGAGTAGGACTGCCGGTGTCTAACAACCATCCACTATTTGCATCTAAGGCTAATGAGATGTCAATAATAGGAAAAATACAAAGCGTATCTGAGGTTCATGCCTTTCCTTTCAGCTCTGGACAATCTTTCTTCCAATGTCCAGACTTCTTGCAGTGTAGACATGCATCACGAGCTACATGTGGTCTTGCAGTTTTGTGATTCTTGGAGTTTCTCTTTGATATCTTCTTGTTTCGCATTTTGATTTTCTTCGACTTTCTATAAGTCTTTGAAGAGCTTGTTATACCATGGAGGTACAAAAAGAGATTGCATTTCTTCAAATCTTATTCCGCCGGGTGTAACATATTATGAAGTGCTTCATAACTGGCTTACATTGAATGCATCTGAAAATTTAACATAAAGACAGAGTAAGTACCAGGAAAGAAGATAGAATAAAATTTTGGCTTAGTCGTTCATCGATCATTATGCCCTGTCGTTTCAAATATCGGATCTTGTCTTCATGTTCAAAATATGAATGCTAACAGCTCCTCTATTTTTTAGCGTAGCATGAAGCAATCCTTAGATATTTGATATATTTCAATTTCTTGATTAGCTTCGAACAACTCATTGAGTGTTCTCATAATGCTCCAAGCATCAGGTACCTCTATGTATTGTCCGAGCAAATCTGGAACCATCGATCCTTAAATGTAAGATTTCATCCTTAGGTTATCATCATTCCATTTTTCAAAAGTCTCAAGCTCTTCGGGAGTGAAATCATGATCGATTTCAACATGCAATGGATTAAGTGTCACATAGCTCAACTTTTCTGACTCCAAGACAAGGCAGATGTTCATTTTCTATTCAAAATAGTTCTCAACTCCTTTCATTTTATTAGAATCCAAAAGTCAGTATATGGATTTGTCGCAGCCATTTACAAGATAACAATTAAGAACTAACAGAATATTTTTGTTTTCAATATAAAAACACTAATACGATTATGGATTTTAAATCTATTAGTGTTTTCCCATTACTTTACATAATTCCTAATTTCCCTTAACGGAAAAAAAAAAAAAAATTTGACAATCAAAATTTCATAGTGGGAAGTGGATCCCATGAAATTTACTCCAGCCTCATAATAATGATGGTCTTGGCCTTTATAAACTCATTAGGTAGACCACCAAGGTCAATCACATTCATGTGACTCCTAAGTTTGGTCATTAACCATATATTATCCTCACAATAATGACGGTATTGGATTAAGACATGTTCCAGGTATATACTTGTCAATGTGCACTAATAAGCTTCGTAAGTACACTCTCATAATAATAACGGTATTGGGTGACTACGTCAACTCATCACACTACATCTAATATTTTACCAGAACGACCTAAGTTCTGACCACTTATACATTCATAATAATGACGGTGTTGGGCATAAGTACTGAAAACCCATTCATCTTCGTATTGAAAAGACATACTATCCTATAATGCTCCAAGCATCAGGTACCTCTATGTACTGTCTGAGCAAATCTGGAACCATCGATCTTTAAATGTAAGATTTCATCCTTAGGTTATCATCATTCCATTTTTCAAAAGTCTCAAGCTCTTCTGGAGTGAAATCATGATCGATTTCAACATGCAATGGATTAAGTGTCACATAGCTCAACATTTCTGACTCCAAGACAAGACGGATGTTCATTTTCTATTCAAAATAGTTCTCAACTCCTTTCTTTTTATTAGAATCCAAAAGTCGGTATATGGATTTGTGGCAGCCATCTACAAGACAACAATTAAAAACTAGCAGAATATTTTTCATTTTAATATAAAAACACTAATACGATTATGGATTTTAAATCTATTAGTGTTTTCCTATTACTTTACATAATTCCGTAATTTCCCTTAACGGGAAAAAAAAATTGACAATCAAAATTTCATAGTGGGAAGTGGATCCCATGAAATTTACTCCAGCCTCATAATAATGATGGTCTTGGCCTTTATAAACTCATTAGGTAGACCACCAAGGTCAATCACATTCATGTGACTCCTAAGTTTGGTCATGAACCATTTCTTATCCTCACAATAATGACGGTATTGGATTAAGACATGTTCCAGGTATATACTTGTCAATGTGCACTAATAAGCTTCGTAAGTACACTCTCATAATAATAACGGTATTGGGTGACTACGTCAACTCATCACACTACATCTAATATTTTACCAGAACGACCTAAGTTCTGACCACTTATACATTCATAATAATGACGGTGTTGGGCATAAGTACTGAAAACCCATTCATCTTCGTATTGAAAAGACATACTATCCTATAATGCTCCAATGTTATTAATACTATTATTTAAAATAAAGTAATCACAGCTAATCATATGGAGTTTATTACAATAAAGTCATTAACATGTTTGGGTCAAAATAAAAATTTTAATTTAAAACATGCAATGCATATCTAATATGACTTATGGATAATTAAATTAAAATTATAGAGGCATAGATTCAAATACATGTTAAACATTCAACATATATTGTGTGGTTAAGACCTGCGCTGATACCATTCTGTTGGGGCGTTTAGGGGACCTTTACGGGTCGGATCGGTGTCCCGTGAAGTGGAAGTGGGTCTAACCATTGGATATCTAGCATGTGTGTATTTTTAAATTATTTTATGAAATACTATATTCCATTATGAGTCCATAGGAAAAAATCCGAGACCGAATCGGAGTCTGCAAACTCCGGAACGGAGAAAATAAAGTTTCAACACTTATGGGTAACAGCTCTCGACGAGTCGCGACACGTAGGCTTGGGCGTCGCAACGCCCAATCTGTGAGAGCTAGGCATCGCGACGTGTAAGGGTGAGCGTCGCGACACCCGCAGCTCTGAGTGGTGAGTGTCGCGACGCTAGAGTTCAAAGTCGCGACACTGCCTTATGTAAAATATTGACAGTGAGCAAATTTACCTTGAATCCAATCCAAAACACTTCCAATTTTCTCCAAACACTTCAATACATCTATAATCCAATTTTAACATCAAAACCAACATCAACACATTCTTATTCAACAAACATACATGTATTCTAAATATATATATGCATTAGTTTGAATCAAAACACAATTCAAATTAGAATCCCACTATGAATGACTCATGAACAATTCTAGGTCACTCAAAGATGATCAAGTGATTCTAGAATGGTATCCATAGCTCTAAGCTTTCATCTAGAGTTCAAAACTCTAATTTTATGTTTCATATCCAACATGAACATATTTGATCCAATTATAAGCATATTGTGTTTTTGCTTCCAAATCATCCATACACAATTCATTAGCCTAATTTCAACTTCAAACTATGTTATTATGTATCTAATACATAATTCATCACTATATATCTCACTAATGACAACTCACTAATGAAAACGTAGTTTTGGAGAAGATCAAACTAACCTAGCATGCTTGATTCCAATATTCAATCTTCTTCTCTTTGTTGAAATGTTGTAGAGAACTTCCAAAGCTAGCAAGCTTGGTTCCAAAATCCAATCTTCTTCTCCTTATTTTTGTAGAGAATTCACAAAGCTAGCAATCTTGGTTCCAAGATCCAATCTTCTTCTCCTTGTTGAAATGTTATAGAGAACTTCCAAAGCTTCTCTAAACAATTCTTATACTTAGACTAATATCTCTAATTCTTGCTTGTTTTAGCTTTCTCTAGCTTGATTAAAAACTTGCTCAAGCTTGCCTTTTTATAGCAAAACTTATGCAATTTTTAATTAATAAAAATTCTAATAAACGTTTATGTGGGCTTAATCTATTTTTTTCCAAAAATGTATAATTAGGTGTGACTAATCACATTTGTCTACCATTTTGATTTAATCCAATTAAATCAAGCCAAATACACCTATTATTACATATTTATAATTACCAAAATATCCAACAATGGTAGAGATATTTATGAAATTATAACAAAGCCCTTGTGTGATTTTGGATTAATTTAATTAATCCAATTGGGTCAAAGTAAATAATTAAAGTTATCCAATAACACTTAATTATTTTAGTTGATAATTATAATATCAAAAATTATCAGTTACCCAAGTGCTCAACGAGTACACTTCATATTGTGGGACTCTCTAAGTCCATACACGTTCGTCATATAAGCCTAGCTTATATGTATGCAATTCAACCACCTCCAAATTTACGAAGAACACGAACAACCTTTCTGGACTATACAAGTCGAGGTCATCACATATGTTTAAAAATCCCTTCGTCATAGGCTATCCGAGTTATGCTTAGGAAACATAGATTACACCGTCAAGTTTCCGAGGTGCACATATCATGTCGACATATCCATGATTCTTTACAACTAATCACAACACCATTTCTGATATATGTGATCCACCCTAGGTGATTGGTTTTGGCCAAAGTCTTAAGAATCGTGACTTATATGCATGGATACCTAAACCCCTTATGGTACACATACGGGCCGACGAATCCTATCTTGGTACGCACTTGATTAACGAGTGCATCGGTCCACACCCAATGAACATCTAGTGGTCAGATCATGAAAGGTCTCTGACATATATGGCATCAAAGTGTGGAGGATCACACACAAAATCAATGTTATCCTATAGTCAAAAGATCACATATGCTACTCGACTCGAGGAGATTCTTATTGACGGTGGTGTGTACTTCCAACTATTAGTAATCATATGTGAATCATTCAGTATTCGCTCCAACGAATACCCACATGTCTATACGATCTTCTTTTGCTCATGGTACATCGAGTTAAACCATTGGTACTCCAATTCCAGTATACGACATGTGCTAGTGTTTTAGGTTATAGGAATTTGACTGTATTCCAAAACCAACGACTATGAATATTTACTTTTAAAATAGTTTATAATAGTAATAGTATCGCAATGTCAGACCACCCAGTGTCCAGTATTACTATATGACTATTCTAAGGTCGATGTCATTCTCAACATATATATATATATATCAATCTAATATGTGAAATGACATTACCATTAATAAGGTTGAAATGAAAATGTAGTTATTTTATTAATAAATAATAAAATATAATGTACAATACATTACTCGGATTGGCGCTCCAAGCACCAAATCCAACAGACTTCTAAACTTGCTCTCGAGGTAAACCTTTAGTAAACGTATTTGTTAGGTTTTCCTTAGATTTAACATAATCTATTGAAATTATGTCGCTTGAGAGCAGTTGTCTTATGGTATTGAGTCTTCGACGTATGTGCTAAGACTCACCATTATATATTATATTTTGGGCTCTCCCAATAGCCGATTGGCTATCACAATATATGTTTATAGTTGGCACCGGTTTTGGCTAGTTTGTAATATCCTTTAAGAAATTTCAAAGCCACCTCGCTTCTTATGCAACTTTGTCTAATGTTATGAACCCATATTCCATAATAGACTGGGCAATACATGTTTGTCGTGAGGATTTTCAAGACACGACAGTACCACCCAACGTGAATATAAATCCACTTGTAGATTTTGAATCCATTGTGTCAGATATCTAGTTATCATCATTGTATCCCTCTAGAACATCATGATATTTGGTATAATGCATGCCATATTTTGAGGTTTGAGAGATATTTGATCATGTATAATTAGTGAGATACATCAGGCTTCTGATGGTTCTTGAGTATTCTAGTTGAGATACACTAGCACCAATATTCTTTGATCAGTGAAAAGTTAGATTCACAAGAGTTCTAATAACATTAAGATCTCATTTGTTATATTTCTCAAGTATTTTCTTAGTATAATGAGCTTGAGATAATACATATCCTTCTTATGTTCTAGAAATCTTAATTCTTAATATCACATCAGTCACTCCTAAATCCTTCATTTCAAATTTACTGGTCAATAATTTTTTTATTAGATACGATAATATCATGATTATTACCAATAATGAGCATATCATCTACATAAAAACACACAATAACATATACTTTTTGAGTTGTCTTAGTGTACACGCACTTATCACACTCATTGATTTTAAAATAACTTGACAACATCTCTTTGTCAAATTCTCATGTCATTCTTTAAGAGTTTGTTTCAATTCGTTTTGCAAGTTTTCCCACATTCTTTTCTTAGCAAAAAATATTGAAACCTTCTGGTTGTTCCATGTAAATTTTCTCATTTAATTTATCATTTAAGATTGTGAGGCAGGATGTGTATTGTTTACTAGATCATGCAAAATTCTACATAAATCATCATACATGCACAAATATAAAACAAGAGAATTTAGACAAATTTGAAAATTCTGAGTGATGTGTAGAAGAAAAGAAAAATTAAAACCAAGTTAAGTTACACTCTTTCCTTAAGAATTTATTAGCGCCGCCTTGGTGTACTACGGATCTTTGGCTAACGTTCTCTCATGATTCTTGATGGCTTCTTGATTAAGGGGCACTCTTTGGATTAAGAACAGTGAATTTAGAAATTGGTATGTTTTAAAAAATTATTTTCGTTAAAGCAACCCTTTATACTTTATATAAAGCATGAAAAGATTCAAATGAAAAGACACATTTTAGTTTTATCCTTTATATATTATTTTATTATAAATTTAGTAGTAAAATATAATATTTCAAAATTCGCGGCAATCAATTATTATTTTCTCATAAATTTAATAATAAAATATAAATAAATCTAATATTTTTAATAAAACAAAAGGTGTATAAGGTTAAGCATCACTCAATTGAGTAAAAAGGAGATTCAATTATCATTAGAAAATAGTATTTATTTTTTTAAAAAATAAAATAAAAAATCAATAACACTCTCCACTCAAGTCATGAATTAAATCAAACATTTTAAGTTGAGAACCAACCCTACTCATTTACACACGTGGGTACACATCATATACAAACAAAGTTCAAATAGTTCTAATTACGAGATACTCATGAAGGGTCAATCCGTATGTAATTACTATATTGATGGACACCGACGTGGTTCGACTTAATTTATATATCTGCGACAATGAGATTGCAGCTTCGAGTTTTTAGTGGAATAATATAACACCCCGGTAATCTTGACGGCTGCTATATTATAGGACACATGATATATGAAAATAAATTATGTACGAACATGTATACACTCACAAAAATGACTTTTGAACATTCGGTAATTTGTTCGCAGTTCCGATACGGAATTCATTCCAAGATTAAATCTGGTCAGCTCGTGGTATTTGAGCCGTAATATTTTCATACGATCTCCAATTTTTATGAAATTTATATCTCGAAAAGATAAGACCGAGACCTAAAACGTCCGCGTTGGACAGTTTCCCAAATTTGAATTAGAAATAGGGTAAAAATCATAATTTTTGCGGCTGATACAATAGATTTCGAGTGAAGTCTAGAAAGGATGATGTGGCACAATCCTAGCCACCCAATTCATTATAAAAATCAGCCATTTTGCCTATAAAATGGCATTATTCACTCATCTTCAAGCAAAAACGTAAGCCATTAGAGAGGAAGCTCTCAAAGTTTCTTGATTCTCATGGAAATTTTGGAGAATGGGAGTTGATAATCAAGTTCTTAAGCATTCAAGTAAGCTTCTTCTTCTTATTTCTTCTTCTTATTTAAGAAAATGAACATCCATTCTTCACTCACATTTTCATGTTTAGAAACCCTATGAATTGGGGCTTTGTTGTTTAAGAAGGTTGGGCAAGAATTTGAGCCTTAATTCATGATTATGAAGTTGTTAGAATTAATTGTGCCTTAGTGTGTTATAATAAGGCTAAAATGTAAAGTGTATATGAGGGCCGAATTTCCTAGCTTGTAGGGAGAAATATTTTTGATTTCTTGATAATAATTTGTTGAGGTGTATGCACTAGGAGATGATTTAACATGATTTTAATGTATTTGGGAGTTGATAACTCAATGCTTGTAAGTTAGAGCTTTAGTTCGATTTCATATGAATGAACTGGGAAATTATGCTTTGTGATGGATGAGGATTGAGTTTGGCCCTTGTATATGGATATTGAAGTCTAGAAAATTATCTATATAAATGTGTTAGTGTGATGGTGGGGATTGCACTGAATATGGTTATTGGAAGAGTGGTAGATAGGCCCTGAATTTGGGACAGGGTCAATACGTCAAACCCCCAACGTCGCAACGCGTAGCAAGCAGAAGCACTCATGTTTCAATTCTGTTTAGTGGGCGTCGCGACGCCCAGTACCTAGCATCGCGATGCGGAACAAACAGAGGCTCTACCTTAGGTCTAAACCAGTGGGCATCGCGACGCGTAACATGTGGCGTTGCGATGCGTGTCCAAATTCCAGAATCAGATTTAACCATTCCAATTTCATCTTATACTGTTAGAGGTCACCCTAAAAGTCTCATATCGGCTCATGTACACCCATTACATCATATTATATGCATGATACGCCATGTAGTGATAACAAGTACTTGAATTGAGAAACTTAGCCTAGTTCTTAAACATATTCCACAGTGTATATTCTAATCAAGTTTATCAATTATAAATCATCACAGGAACTGTAAATTCCTATGGCAAGGTGAAGTAATACTAATTGGGCTTCAAATTTGTGAGCGGACCTTTCTCTCAAGCTGATTTTAGTTAAATTGTTTTGATATCAGATTTATTTTTTAAGCACATAGGGCGTTAGCCAAATTTATTTCCATAAAGAGCATGTTTCATAAAGATAAGTTTATTTACAATTATTTTACAATTGATGATGTTTTAGAAAGAGATGGTTTTCAGAATTTAAGTATTATGATTTTCGAGGCATGAGGGGAAAAACCCACCTCAGTATGTAACTTGACTCAGATATGAAATTGACGGATTCAGATATCATGTGCACACACAGTTCAGGACTAAGGATGGTTGATGCCCCTAGATCCCAGATATTGAGTCTGGAGGGTAGCATAGATCCGCACATCGACTCCAGATTTGTGGCTTGGGGGACGGCGAGATGTAACGCCTCAAGACCACCAGTTATTTATGTACGGGGGGACGCCCTTAAGCTCCAGATTTTGCCTGTGGAGGGAAGGCGATACGTAACCCCCCCACACGCCAGATATAAGGATGTAGATTTTCTTAGATACAGAATTTTCAAATAAAGATTTTCATAAATGGATTTCCAGAAAAAAAATTCTCAGAAAAGATGAGTTTTATAAAAGAGTTTTCAGAAGAGCTTTTCAGAAGAGTTAAGTTTCCAGATAAGAATGTATTCTGGGAGGATTTCACTTTTTAGAACCACGAATTTTCAGAAAGAATCGGTCTCGTTTTAATTGTCCACTCACTAGATAATTCAAATGATCTACCCCCCACTCCCAGATTCTTATTTTGCAGGTTTACCCGGAGGACAAGCTCGGGAAGATGGATACTGATGGAAGTCACTAGAGGGTCCGAGTCCACTAGGTTGACAACAGAGTTATAGTCTAGTCACAGTTTAAATAAAAGTCATGTCTGGGATACATGTATAGTTGTAAGTGTGAGTGTAATAAGTCAATAGATCTATAACGGAGTTGTAAAGAGAAGTTTGATCAAAAGTTCAGTTATGAAATGTTGTTTTTCATTTTGTGTTAATGAGTTGCGTAAGGGTCCCTATGCATGAGTTGGTATTTCTAAATGAGTTTAGCAGTAATGATCACAGTCAGAAAGTCAGAAGCTTGGAGGAATAGATCAGTCTATTCCCTACAGGCAGCATCTCCTGGAGTGAGATGTTACAAATAATCTGGAGTTAATAATTCAGAATATTTAATTAAGAGCTTAATTAATATTCTAGGATTATTGGAGCTCGGAATCGTAGGTCCATTTGGTCCTTGTGCTAGCTCGATATACTATAGCAGATTAAATAAAATTGGATAATCCAATTATATACTCACATATGTATATATTATTAATATGATTAATACTATTAATTTTGTCACACTTGAAACTATATGTTAAATTTAATATATGGTTTAATAATTATATGATAATTATTAAATACATGTTATTAAATTATATTTTATATATAATTTAATAAAGGTTTTATTTAGAATTTTCAAATTTGGGTTTTGGAAACCCTTGGATTGGTTTTGGAAGTTACACCTTTTATAAGGTGATAACTTATTAATTTTTGTAACATTTTTTCAATTATAGTAATTGAAAATTTGTTGTTATAAAATTTTGAAAAATTAAGAGGCATGGCCGAAAATTCCAATAGGGGGAGGGCAAGGGTTTGTTTATTTTGGAAATAAAAAACCTAGGTATAAAAAGAATTTTATTTTTATTTTTTGCCTAACCTATATCATTTGCAACCCTAGCCACCCTCTTCTTGTTCTAAGAATTCTCTCAAGTGTTTAGAGATGAAAAACAAGAACAAAAGATAAACCAAGATAAAACTTGTGTGACTTTTAATCTCTAAAAAGTTTAGGGATTTGTTTTGTGAGTGTAGTCCACCATACTTTCTGTTAGTGACGAGACATAACATGGAATTCCTTTTGGCGTCAAACCAAAATCCATCATCATCATGTTTTCTCTTGACCCACTGCAGTGAGCATTGTTTTTGCTCACTGCCACACAAAGTTTTGAAGTTTCGGGGCACAATTTGTTTTTGTTTTAATCCAGAAACTTTAGGGAACATTAAGGGGTGTTTTGGGGCTGTGTTGAGGCTATTTTTAATTGATAAATCAGATATGAGACACAGCAGCAGCTCACACAAATAGGGGCTGATTTGGGCAGTGAGTTGAGCGGGTTTTTGGGTCCAAAATAATCCAGATCAGATCCGTAATTTCAGGGCTATTCGGGGGTTGTTGCAAGGCTGAAATTTTATCCAAAACAGAAGTAAAATTTCATTATTGGTGTTGGTAACTTGCGACCTTAAGGAGAGAACGACAGAAAAAAAAATTCTTGTCCGATCTCGGGTGTCTAACGTGTTTCCAATATACTAGGAAAGTGGTTCCTACAATTGGCATCAAAATCGAGGTTGAAAAGTGTTCTTAACCCTTCTCTTTTTTATTTAAAGTTACTGTTTTTATTTATTTATATGTGTTATAAATAATAATATGCAAGTTTAGATGAGTATGCATAAAATAATATTAATGAGATGAATAGTTTTTGTTATTTCATGTGATGAATGGATTTTGCATTGGTCGTAAATTTTTCCGGCTTTTATTTTTATGTTGGTTTTGATTTTGGGATGTACGTCCATAAGGCCATTTGTTACAATGATGTAATTTAATTTTCGTATATAAAATTTTATTTTTTGTAATTTGGAGCACCAAAGTCGTAAAAGGAGCCAACACCACATTGGAGCGAGATTTGAAGACCAAGGGATGCCTTGAGAATTTTTTTACTAATTAGATTAGTATAGAAAAAATAAGAGCTCTGTCAATGCAAAATAATTTTTATGTTGTATGTATGTTTATTTCAAAATGTTTGAATAGCATGTCATTTAACCTAGGGTGTCTACTCTTGCATTTCACATGTCATAACATGCTTTGGATGCGTATATATTCTAGACATGAAATATGATTTTATTTGATATAAAATGTTAAATTGGAATATGGTAAGCATGGAAAACGATTAATTGGATTAATTGGTTTTATAGTTTAAAATTTGAAATTCCAATATAATGGACTTAATTAGTGCATCATGAATTCCATTAGTATATAGGATGGAAACCCGGACAAAAATTCCATAGTCGAATCTGAATGACGGTAATGTGGTCTGTACTTGGGATACAACTCCACGTACCATTGGATTTTATAACGCACTAAGATTTATTAAATGGTTTAAACCCGGACATAAATTTTGACCACTTTAGAATTTTGAAATTTTAAACTTGTTAGTGTTCTTGTATTTTAATAGTTAAAATATAATAGGTCAATAAAACCACCTCAATTAAATTAGTTTAATTGAATAAAATAATTAGTAGAGACTAATGGATATTAGTGAGATAAATTTTAAGAGTTAAAATTGGTGAGGTCACTAATAGTGTACTAGTGTAAATAAGAGTTATAATTTAGCCGCCATAAATTTATTCACACTAGTAAATTAAAATATTAGATATTTTAAAATAGAAACCTTAATTTTAAAATAATGAGTGGGAGAGGGATATACGACAGTATATCCCGCGATCTCCGTTGTTAGTCCGAAAATGTGAGACTCAAAAGGCGTCTTGAGACGGCTTTGTTTTCCTCCCCCTACGGATGATGTCCATTTTGGGTCAATATCAAGTTTGGATTCCGAGAGGATAATGACTCTTGATGTATCTAGTGAACTGACCTACCCTACGACAACACTTCACTAGTTAAGTCCAAAGGTTTCGAAACGACGGGGCATACTCACAAAGGAATGATCAAATATTAATCAAAATTCTTTGATCGAATCAAACGGTGGTTGGTTGATATAGGAATAAGAGTTATTCACGTATATGTTGTAACATCTAGTGATCTCGATTACAATTAAATTGTGGGACACTTGATACATAATATAAATTATGTTTGAACACATATACACTCATGAAATGACTCTGGGAACAATTGGTAAAATCTTTCAAAATTCCTATACGAAATTGTACGATGTTCCACTTTGGACAGCTTATGATATTTGGGTCGTAATGTTTTCATACGAACTCCAATTTTTATGAATTTTATATCGACGTAAATCTAAGACCGAGATCTACAACTTCTATGTTGGATATGTTTCCAAATTCGAATCGGGAATGGGTCAAAAATCATGAATTCAACGGATGGAACAGTAATTTCGGGAATAACCTAGATTTGAGTGATGTGGCACCATCACAACCACTCATTTCATAATACAAAAATCAGCCATTGCCTATATAAATGACATTATTCCCTCATATTCTCTAAAGGCCAAAAATGTGAGCAAGGGTAAAAGGGCTTTCAAAATTTTCCTTCTTCCTCATGCAAGATATGATGAAAAAGTGATGATTCTCAAGTTCTAAGACTCCCAAAGTAAGCTTCTAACACTCTTTCTTTTCTTAATTTTCATTTTAGGGCAAGGAAAATAAAGCCCCAATTTCGTGCAATGCATGCCCTATGATTTGAAATTGCTTAATTGGCATTGGAGGTGTCATTAGCATGTGTTTTGTGAAGTGTTTTGATGATATTAGTATATGATGAAACCATTGTGTGTATATTTATGTTTGGGAATGATGCTTTGAGATTTAATGGTATATAAGTGATTGAGGGTTGAGGTTGTTTCTAGTTTATTAATTTTGAAGTTGGAAGAATGCTTATGTGAATGTATTTATGTGATTGTGGGAATTGCATTGAGTATTGTTATGGGAAGAGTTGGATTTAGGCCCTGAAATAGGGCTAGCGTCGCGACGCCCAGAACCTAGCTTCGCGATACATAACAGACATAAGCACTACCTCGGGTCTGACCAGGTGGGCATCGCGACGCGTTGAGTCTGGCTTCACGAAGCGAAGTAGAGCATGCTATATGTCTGGATCTGTTTGAGTGGACGTCGAGACGCGCTATGCCCGGCGTCGCGACGCGAGGTATGAATAATTTCTAAATATTTCAGCTTCAACTCAAGATGTTAGAGGCCACCCTAAGGGTTTCATATCGACAATTATACATGTATTATGACTTGTCACAAGTAGTATACATTATATGGTGGTTATAGGTTAGTTGAATCGAGAAACTTAGTATAATTCTGAAACATATTCACGACTTATATTCTAACCGAGATTACTGATAATAGATTATCGGCAGGAATCTCTAGTTCTTCGACAAAGCGAAACAGTGCCAGCCAAATTCCAATTCAGTGAGTGGACACTATTTTCTTAAGTTGATCTTTTTACATTATGTTGTTTTAAATATCAAATTTATTTTTCTGTATTTAGGGCGTTAGCCAAATTTACTCTCAAATTATTTTGATGAAGAATGCTTTGAGAAATGATTTAGAAAAGAGACGATTTCAGAAGTATGATTTCAGTGATTTCGGGGCATGGGGGAAAAACTCACCTCAGTATGTAACTTGACTCAGATATGGAATTGATGGATTCAGATATCGCATGCACACACAGTTCAAGACTAGGGATGACAGATGTCCCTAGATCCTAAATTCAGAATTTGGAGGGTAGCATAGATCCGCACCCTCAGCTCTAGATTGTGGCTTGGGGGACGGCGATACGTAACGCCCCAAGACCACCAGATTTCAGGGCTAGGGGATGGCGATATCTAACGCCCCTAGACCCTAGTTTCAGGGACATATAGTGGCATGTTTTGGGGGATGGTGATACATAACGCCCCAATGTCATGAATTTGCACTCCTGGCTCTAATTAGGTGTATGGTGGAAGGCGATACGTAACGCCCCCATATATCAGGTTTTTCAGAAACAGATATTTAAGTGATATTTTTCATAAACAGATTTGTAGAAAAAGATTTTCAGAAAACAGATGTTTCAGAAATGAATTTTTAGAGATAACTTTCTAGAGAAATAATTTTCGAAATGGACAAGAGTTATGAAAGAATTCTCAAGAAATATCTATTTTACAGAAAGGATTCAGAGTTTTCCAAACAGAAAATTAAGTAGTTCAGTTTCAGATTTAACATGTCCACTCACTTAGATCGTTCAAACTATCTAACCCCCCCACTCTCAGTTTCTTTATCTTGCAGGTTTACCCGGAGGACGAGCTCGAGAGAATGGATATTGATGGCAGTCACTAGGATGTTCGGTCTATGAGGTTAAGTCAGATATATAGTTCGGCCAAGTCAAGTAAAGTCCAGTTTCAAATATTTCTATAATAAAGTCATATATAGAGTTGTTAAGATAACTGATGTTGAGTGTTCAGCTGTATGTTTATTATTTTACTTTCCATGTCATGGATTTGGGCAATAGTCTCATATATGAGATTATATTTTAAAAGAGTATCAGTTTTGTTCAGAGTTAGAAAGTCAGAGGCTCAGGGGTATAGTACGTCTTATTCCCTGCCGGTAGCATCTCCCGGATTGAGGATGTTATAAAGATGGTATCAGAGCATGGTCAAAGGAGTCAGTGACTGCATTGGGTAGAGTGTTGGGGTCTTATATACGTAGTATGTCCGGGATATAGTGTATGAGGCACTACCTCTCTAGTATCTAATCCTTGAGTACGTCTTCATGTCATATAAACATGTTAGTAAGCATTCTCAAAGCTATCTGAATTCTCTTCTTAACAAAGTGACCATGATCCATACTCCAGTTAAGAATCATTCCGTAATCATCCTGGATTACTTCAGAAGTTCAGAACAAGCTATGAAACTATATAGTAAAGATCCAAGAATGTCTACCCAATAGAGTAAAAATGAGAAAGAGAAAACTAGAAGAAAAGTAAGAAAAGATATATAGATGTTTAAACAACCAGAGGTAAGAAGAAATAGAGATACAGAATTAGATAGATAAGAAAATGCCAGAACTTATAGTAGAAAAGTGAATATAATAAGCCTGATCAAGAAAGAAATGTCAAATAGACCTAAGTAAGGTCCATTCCATTCTCGTAAGATTCATTCTTTCCTACTAAGACTCATCCCTCATCAGAAAATTTCATCAAATAAACCTGATAGCCTCAAGTATCTTATATAGAAAACAAGTTCCCCGAGTAATGAATGATAGTCTGAAAGATACAAGAAGTAAGAAATCTAGATTTGTTAAAAGTTTCCAATAGACGTAAGTGCCACAAAGGAAGTAGGGATTCTAGATCCTCAAACCCAAGCCTGCAAGCAAACAAATAAAGGTCGTAAGGAAAAATGATTAGTTGTTTCAGCCAAGAAATTCGATAGAGATACGGCCCTTGTTGGATAATTATGACCCATAGCATCACTATTTGTACAGAATATGGTGTTATTGTACAAATTAACTATGTGACAAAGGAAATTGCTCTTTTATCATTTGTAATTGGATTACCGGGATATATAAATGATAAAAGTCCATATGATTAGTTCTGGATTGATAAGATATGAGACAGTATCAATCCATGAAGGTTTAATCATTAAAACATCCATAGTCGTAGTATTATCGAGATTGGACATCGATAATGTGGAATAGACTAGTATTGCACTTGTGCGTGTTATGGGAGCATAACAGCATAGTTCTCATATATTTGGGTATTGGATACTCATGCAAGTGTGATAGGAGGTTGTGTTTACCGATGGTACGGAAACAGCTTCGCTCCGGATAGACCCCTCGGAATTCCATTGGTAGTATGACTATGTGTCTATAGAAGTCCGAATCATGGTAGGTGTATTTGGTCTTAACCTGAGACTTGTACCGCTAATACTTGCGACAATCAATATACTTTGGTTTTGGTCCTCAAGGGCTTTAACAGGTTTTGTGTACGCCTCTTCTAGGTATATTGAGAATCGTAGTGTATTGGGTGTGATGTCAAGATGGAAGTATCACTCCAGTCATAGTGGAGATGATGTTCACGTAGGATACGGAACTGGTGCTCTTATGTGATGCAGCTATCGGGATAATATAACTAGGTCATGCTTATCTGATTATAGAGACTAGTTACCAGAGATATGATATATGCTTCGTACGGGGCAGACACAATTCCAGCCCCAGGCCTTGCATGTGACATCCGATACTAGATCGCAATACGTAATACTACGTATACTACGCCTGATATAGATTACATATTCCTTTAAGAATATTTCTGGAGAATTGGGTAGGCACAGTGCTTTGCTAGAAGCCAACTATGTCTTGTAAATCGGTAAAAATGTAGTACTAGGTACGTACGTGTTCGGATAGTCCGACGACCGGATTTACTGCCAACATATCCGGGGATCTCATGGGTCGCTTCCCAAAGACTCACCGATGACGTATGACTCGCAAATTATTAATCTGGGATTAATTAATAGAGAGAGAAAATTAATCTAGGATTAATTACAGAGATATTTTATCTGGGATAAAATATTAATTAAAGAGAGAGAACGATTAATTTGGAATTAATTGATAAATTAATATATTCGATATATTAAACGAAATTAGATTTCGACGCGGAATTAAAATTAGATTTTAATTTGGGAGAACGAGTTAATTTAGAATTAATTCGCTAGAGATGTGAATAGTAATTTTACTAGGCATAATTATTTAATTAAATTTGATTTAATTACGTCGCAACGGAAAATTCGTTAATTTGGAATTAGCGAACCCGAGCCCGGGAGTGTTTGCGGGCCCACTCGCATTTCGAATCAAGTGGGGCCCACAAGTCACATCACGCGTCACATCATTAGTCATTCTTGTGATAGGAGTTTTGTCACATTTTTGGTGATTGACAACTTGTCAATTTTTTATTGATGTGAGTTGTTGAAAGGCTTAAATGCTTTGTACCCTTTTGGAAAGTGGTAATTGGTATTAGATTTTTGAAATCCAAATACACAACACCAACTCATCTTCTTCTCTCCTTCTCTCTCCCATTTGGCCAAGGTGCCATTTTTCCTCTCAAGTTCTTGGCTTGGCCGAGAACAACAAGAAGCTAAGGGATATTTTGTAGCAAAATATCCAAGTGCTAGCACACCAAAGGGGTCTAACGAAGGTGATAGGGAAACCCATTCATGAGTATGAAATCCATTCACAAAGCTTGGAGCTTGAAGATCATTTCCATGGAAGTTGACTGAATCAAAGGAGCACAAAATGAAAGCATTTCCGAGAGCTTCAAATGAGCAAGAAAATTTTTTGTTTCTTCGCATCGCAAAAGCCGATCAAAGTGAGTATTATGCAACTTTACTTCGATGTATTCACATGTTTTCATTGCTTAATTGATCTTGGGATAACCTAGAAAACCCAACATCCCTAAGTTACCCAACCTTATATGAGTAATATACTCTACCAGGACACAGAGTACCAGAACAAGGACATCGACATTCGTTGAGAAGTGAAACTATTACCCCATTTTTTTATTACCATATATAAAGATAACCGTAAGGAATTCCGACAATGGTATATATTGAGCAAGAAACAGAGAACGCTGAAAGATAAGATCACTTAGAAAAGCCTGAGGAAATTTTTGAAGTTTGAAAGAAGAGAACCTAGTATAGTTTAAGAATCTATGCAAGTCAGCACGAGGCTTGCAGTACTGGTAGAAGTCCACAGAATATACAAAACACAGTAGAAACCTATAGATCAGACCAATACCGGTAGAAACCCACGTAGGTTCATAAAGGACAGACCAAGAAGAATGGAAATATTTGGAAGTTAACATGAGTATCAGTACGAACAATAAGAATTAAAAAGACATAGCTGCAGCATATAGCAAGAGCAAAAAAGAAGAAGTCTAGAAAATAGCCAATAAGAAAGAACCACCAAATAGCCTCGGCAGTACTTCTTAGAGCCAAGAGATAGAATGTGCAAATAATAAAGAAGGATGCGGGAAATAATAAGGAAGTTCAGTATATACAGACACGTAGATAACGTAGCGTGAAAGTAGTAACGTAAATGGAAACCTCAACATAATTGATAAGAGTTTTGGAAACCTTAAGACTTTGAGTAACTGACGCAGATTCCAACAGTATGAGCGATAACTCTTTTGTCCAATAGTTCTGACCCAGTGAATGTATAGACACCCAATCGGACTATCATTGAACTTAGACAGTTAACAAAAATGTGTATCTCAGATCTCCAAGGAAAGCAGATGTCTACCCCATTAATTAGAGCCTAGCAATGACTTGAACAAGTAAAGAAGTGCATCAAACAAGATAGACAAATCACGAGTTGACAAGACAGCCAACCCAAGAAGCTCAACTGACCTAGATAAGGATCAGAAGATAGTAATATCTTGTATGAGATAAAGTGATCGGGAGTCACGATATGTTTAGCCGAATTTAAAAGGAATGACCTACCCTATCATAGAACTGAAAGCCTTTAAGGAAGTAGAGGCTCAAAAGAGTAAAGAACTAGAGTATGTGACTCATATAGAACTCTCCACCATGTTAGAGGAGGAAAATTAGTAAGAGAGTAACACCCGAACCAAAAACATTAGTAATGATACCTTAACCTGTCATGGATGATGGAGCTTCCTAAGAAGAAAAGACGTAAGAGGTTCAAGGAACTAAGATGAGGAGGGATAACAGAGGAACTATGGTAGGGTTCACAGAGAGCATGAACCTTAAAGAGGTTCTTAGTAAGAGGTAGTATGACTAATAGTCGAAAAATAATCAGGACTAAATTTGGAAAAGGAAATTAAGATACATCATAGCAGAAGTACCTTAGGGTGAGAGCCAACACTAGATATGTAAACAATGGGGTCATAGGCTGATAGATGAGCAGCATGTGCAACTACAACATGGGTAGTTGGGGAGGTCACCATAACCGGAAATACTTCAGGACCAACCCCCACCCTCTCAACCCTCGTTAGACAACAACAACAGAGATGGTCCTCGATGTTCTCCCTAAGACATTCCCAGAAAATAGATGAATTTGTGAGGGATACCAAGGCATAGTTCACTGAAGTTGCAGATATAGAATAAAGCAGAAAAGAAAAAGAAAAGAACACTAAGTAAAAGGTTTGAGAGTGGAACTGTCGAGGTATGGTGACAATAGGAAAGAATACTGAGTAAGCGATGACAAAAGTATGTAGCAACAAGATTTCTCAATATTGGAATGAAACTAAAATTATATTGCGTCTTAACTCACGTAATCCCTATGAAGTAACCAGCCATAGTTTAAATTGACCTAACCACCACGGGTTTGGGATGGCCTTATCCACGGGTATGGGTGGTTTGGTAGACGTGTAGTGTAGTATGGAATCGAGAAGATAAGTTTATAATAATGCTGCATTTAATACAATGGGTGAGTTATCAACGTATAATTTACGTAAACGGTCATCGGATAAAGATGAAATTTATAAGTTTGTGTATATTTGAATATACCTAATTAACGACACTTGATAAAGCAAGACTATGGAAAAAATAAAAAAGAGGATATCCTAGCATGTAACCGGGAATGGAGAACAAGTTTGTGTGAAAGACAGCAACCAAATTTATAGTAACAATGAAAGTAAAGTACGAAAAGAGCATGAACTCTAGCGAGGACCAAATCGTTGGCCTTAAAGTCAATAACAGGGAATACGGTTTAAGCACAAGTGCACGTACAGTTAGACTTAATATATGCACCTTGTTCCAGAGGCTTTACCCAATTAAGAATGACCATCAGAGAATCTGTTCAGAATTAATATCCTAAATATAAGAGCCATTGATAGACAACACTAGTAAGCTAGAAGTACATGAAGAAATTACTCAGGGCTATGAAGTCATAACCCATAGATAGAAAAAGATATGAGAACTTGAAGAATATAGCCGATAAGCAATTGAAGCTGAGTGAAGGGAAAATAGAGAGTTAAATAGCTAAATTATGAGAAAGAAAGCTAGAATCAGAACGAGTATGTGGCAGAAATGAAGTACTTAGTAAGGTTATTTCTTTTATACCTTTACACCGGAATGGGAGTGGGATAAGAAAAAGCCTAACCACAGAAAACACTAGTGCTTCTAAGGATTCTAAAGTACCAGCTATGAAGAAAGTACAACAGTGATACATTAACCGTAAAGGGTGACAGAAGTTCCAAGTGATATTTAAGAATTAAGTTGTCATGGCAACAAATATAAAAGGTTTCAAACATGAGTGAAACTGAGGTGTATGGGATAGTTGGCCACGAATATAGTGCCAATTTAAGAACTAACAGCTTATGCAGAGAATAGGGTTGGAGAATATTGAGCATAAACTAAAAGTCTAGAAATGGGGTTTCTTTGATGCATGGGCATAATTATAGTCTGGCGTATCATATGTATTCAGTAGAAGTTTCATGGAATGAGAACGAGGAATTATCTCTCAGTCAAGAATTCAAGGAATTATTCATTAGAGCCCACGAACTTTGGAGTTGAATGTGCAAGCATGACAAGAGAGGTATTGTACATAAATCAGATGTTAAGACAAGAATCGAATATAGTGTACAAAGATAAGAGATTCCCAAAAATCATAGTATTGAGTTCTTGAACAGAATAGAAGAAAGCAAGTAAAGGAAGATAAAGTAGCAGAAACCAGATATCTTCAAACCAAGACGGGCATAAGGAGTTTAGCATCAGAAGGGATTCGAGGAAGAATCCTATTTAAGGGGGGAGAATTTATAACATCTGATGATCTTGATTACCGTTACAATGTAGGATGTTTAATACATAATACAAATTATGTTCGAACACATATACACTAATAACATGACTCTGGGAACAATTGGTAAATGCTTTGAAAATTCCGATACGAAAATGTACGATGTTCCACTCCGGAGAGCCCATGGTATTTGGGCCGTAATTTTTTCATACAAACTTTGACTTTATATCTTCGGAAATCTAAGAGCGAGACCTACAACTTCCATGTTAGAAATTTTTCCAAATTCGAATTAGGAACGGGTCAAAAATCACGAATTCTGCAACTGCTACAGTAATTTCGGGAATAACCTAGATTTGAGTGATGTGGCACCATCACAACCACTCATTTCATAACAAAAAAATCAGTCATTGCCTATATAAATGACATTATTCCCTCATTTTCTATAAAGGCTAAAAACGTGAGAAAGGGTAAAAGGGCTTTCAAAATTTTCCTTCTTCCTCATGCAAGATTTGATGAAAAGTGATGATTCTCAAGTTCTACGACTCCCAAAGTAAGCTTCTAACTCTATTTCTTTCCTTAATTTTCATTTTTGGGCAAGGAAAGCAAAGCCCCGATTTTGTGCGATGTATGCCCTAGAATTTGAAATTGCTTAATTGGCATTGGAGGTGTCATTAGCATGCATTTTATGAAGTGTTTTGATGATATTAGCATGGGATGAAACCATTGTGTGTATATTTATGTTTGGGAGTGATGCTTTGAGATTTAATGGTATATAAGTGATTGAGGGTTGAAGATGTTTCTAGTTTGTAAATGTTGAAGTTAGAAGAATGCATATGTGAATGTATTTGTGTGATGGTGGGAATTGCATTGAGTATTGTTATTACAAGAGTTGGATTTAGGCCTTTAAATAGGGCTAGCGTTGCGACACCCAAAACCTAGCGTCGTGACACGTAGCAGACAGAAGCACTACCTCGGGTGTGACCAGGTGGGCATCGTGATGCATGGAGTCTGGCATCGCGACGGTAAGCAGAGCATGATCTCTGCCTGGATCTGTTTGTGTGGGCATCGCGATTCGAAATAGTGCCAGCCAGATTACAAAATCAGTGAGTGGACATTTTTTCCTTAAGTTGATCTTTTACATTATGTTGTTTTAAATATCAGATTTACTTTTCCGTATTTAGGGCGTTAGCTAAATTTACTCTCAAATTATTTTGATGAAGAATGCTTTGAGAAATGATTTGGAAAAGAGACGATTTCAAAAGTATGATTTCAACGATTTCAAAAGTATGATTTCAGCGATTTTGGGGCATGAGGGAAAACCCACCTCAGTATGTAACTTGACTCGGATATGGAATTGACAGATTTAGATATAGTGTGCACACACAGTTCAGGAATAGGGATAACAGATGTCCTTAGATCCTAGATTCGGAGTCAGGATGGTAGCATAGATCCGCACTCCCGGCTCTAGATTGTGGCTTGGGGGACGGTGATACGTAACGTCTAAAGACCACCAGATTTCAGGGCTAAGGGGAAGTCGATACGTAACGCCCAAAGACCCTAGTTTCAGGGACATGTGGTGGCATGCTTTGGGGGACGGTGATACGTAATGCTCCAATGTCATGGATTTGCACTACTGGCTCTAGTTAGGCATATGGGAGGACGACGATACGTAACGCCCCCATGCATCAGATTTTTCAGAAATAGATATTTCAGTGATAGTTTTTGGAACAGATTTACTGAAAAATATTTTCAGAAAACATGTGTTTAAGAAATGAATTTTTTGAGATAAGTTTTCTAGAGACATGATTTTCGAAATGGACAAGAGTTATGAAAGAATTTTCAAGAAAGCTCGGTTTTATAGAAATGATTCAGAGTTTTCCAAACTGAAAAGTGTTTTTAGAAGAATCAGGTTTCTTAAAGTGATTTTTGACTTCACAACTATGAGATTTCAATTAAGCAGTTCAGTTTCAGATTTAAACAGTCCACTCACTTAGACCGTTCAAACGATCTAACCCACCCACTCTCAGTTTCTTTATCTTGCAGGTTTACCTGGAGGATGAGCTCAAGAGAATGGATACTGATGGCAGTCATTGGGGTGTTCGGTCCACCAGGTTAAGTCAGAGATAGAGTTCAGCCAAGTCAAGTAAAGTCCAGTTTCAGATATTTGTATAATAAAGTCATATATAGAGTTGTTAAGATAAGTGATGTTGAGTGTTCAGTTGTATGTTTATTATTTTACTTTCCATGTCATAGATTTGGGCAATGGTCTCATATATGAGATTATATTTGAAAAGAGTATCAGTGTTGATCATTGTTAGAAAGTTAGCGGCTCAGGGGGATAGTACGGCTTATTCCATGTCGGTAGCATCTCCCGGATTGGGGATGTTACATATATTAATCAATTGAGATTGTCTGGATCTATCATGCAAATACTTGACCTACCCTAGGGCAACACTTATTTGTGGAATTATAGATTTCTGTGGCATAATAATTCTCTTAGGTTTCTAATTCATTATTCATGGTTTATGCATCATGTTTAATTTTATGTAAAAATATTTGATAATTTTAATATGCGATGAATGAATGTTAAATGCATGTTTATTTTATTTTTCAGCTGTGGTTTCTCCAATTATTTCCAGTCTCTCAAATGATAAATTAACGGGAGAAAACTATGTTAAGTGGAAAAGTAACACGAATGCTATACTGTTCTGTGAAGACCTAAATTTTGTCATGGCAGATGAGTGTCTTCTTGAGCCAGCCAGAAATGATGGCCAAGCTATACGCGATGCCTATCAAAAATGGGTCGTGGCTAATGAGAAAGCCTGTTGCTACTTACTAGCAGGGATGTTTGAGGTTCTTGCTGTAAAACATGAGCCTATGGCTACAACATCTCAGATGATGGAGTCATTTCAAGGCATGTTCAGGCAACCTTCGGAGCGTCAACGTCATGAGGCCATGGTCTCAGCGATGACTGCTAGGATGAAGGAATGGATATCAGTCCAAGTGCATGTCTTGAGGATGATGACCTACCTCAATACAGCTGAAACCCATGGCGCTCATATTGATGAGCGAAGCTAGGTGAGCATGATCATGGACACTCTTCCGAAGAGTTTCCTGTAATTTAAAAGCAATTATGTTATTAACAAGTTGTCTTTTACTTTGACCGAGTTGCTAAATGAGCTCACCCATTATGAGTCCATGCTTGTGGATCCTCGTAAGCCCAGTGTTGAGGCAAATACTGCCGAGTCTTCTAAATCTGCAAAGAAGAAGAAGAATAGCACCGGGAAGACTAAGGCTAAGCCCATGAAGAAGAAGAACAAGAAAGGCTCCAAGGATGCCAAGCCCAAGGGAAAGTGTTCCCACATCAACAAGGACGGGCATTGGAAAAAGAATTTTCCTAAATACCTTACTGAGCTGATAGAGAAGAAGGCTACAGGTAAATATGATTTACTTATTATCGAATCTCTATTAGTGGAAGATGATAAATCTGCATGAATTGTTGATTCTGGAGCCACTAGCAATGTTTTTTCTTCTTTGCAGCTACTTGACACATGGAGAGACCTTGCTGAAGGTGACTACACCATGAGGGTCAGGACAGAGGATGTTGTTTCAACAAGAGCAGTGGGAGTTTCCAGTTTAAAATTTTCAAATAATAGTTATTTAAATTTAAACAATGTGTTATTTATTCTTGGGTTTCGCATGAATTTAATTTATGTTTCAAATTTTTTGGATGATGGTTTTTCTGTTTTGTTTAATAGTAATTTGGTTATTATAGGTAGAAATGGATTAACCATATACACAAGAAACTCAGAAAATAATTTATATGTGTTAAGACCGTTAACGCTTAGGTCAGTGCTCAACACTGAAATGTATAAGGTTGAGAAACCTAAAAAAAGGGAAAAAGATTTCTTACAATGACACATATTTGTGGCATCTTAGACTTGGTCATATCAGCCTTGACCGGATAGATAATTTGATAAAGAACAGAGCTTTAAACTAGTTAAAGCTTGGAACTTTACCAGTCTGCGAATCATGTTTAGAAGGAAAAATGACCAAGAGATCTTTTACTGGAAAATGTATAAGAGCCAGTCAACCACTTGAGCTAATACATTCGGATATTTACGAACCGATGAATGTATGAGCCATAGGTGGTTATGAATACTTCGTCACATTTATTGACGATTATTCAAGATATTGTTACATTTACCTAATGCAGCACAAGTCAGATACTTTTGAAAAGTTCAAAGATTATCGTGCTGAGGTTGAGAACCATTTAGGTAAGACGATCAAAACTCTACGATTGGACCGTGAAGGAGAATACCTTGATAGAGATTTTGAGGAATTCTTAGTTGAGCATGAGATAATATCCCAGCTCATAGCATCTGGAACACCACAGTAAAATGGTATTGCAGAGAGGAGAAATCGGACCCTACTAGACTTGATAAGATCTATATTTAGTTATAGATCACTACCTAATTCGTTCTGGGGATATGCATTGTAAACATCAATGTATATCCTTAATGTAGTTTCATCTAAGTCTGTTCCTAAGATTTCTTTAGAGTTGTGGAGTGGTCGTAAAGCTAGTTTACGATATTTCCATATATAGGGGAGTCAGACACATGTGCTGAAGAATGAGACTACTAAGTTGGAGTCGCGTTCACAGGTGTGACTATTTGTAGGCTATCCTGCGGAGACTAGGGGTGGATTATTTTATAGCCCTGAAGATAATAAAGTGTTTGTATCGAAAAACGCTACGTTTATGGAAGAGAACTATATGAGAGAGTTCAAATCGCATAGTAAGGTGTTACTCGAGGAGTTACTTGCTGGTTCGACCAGCACACCATCGTCAAAGAAAGTTGACAAACACATAGCACTGATGAGTGGAAAATATATCACTATTTATCACCCATTTTACCTAATATTTTATATGGTTTCTCGAGTTTTATGAATATTTTGATATGTTTTGTGTTATTTTGCAAATAAATAAAGTTTTGGGACTCAATGGAATCATCTTGGTCTAAAACGGCGAAAAATAGACAAAAATGGCAAAATTGGAATTTCGTGTCGCGACGCGCACTACTTCTGCGTCGTGAGGTGCTGATGTCATCATGCTGCCGACACTCATCATCTCCACGTCATCGCCACATCAGCACATGTGCCACTGCTTACATCAGCATAATAATTCACTCTACCGACACGCGTCATTATTTACGTCAGCATGATGTCAGCGTCGCGACGTGCAAGACTTCACGCATCGCGACACCGAGCCAATAATTTTTGTCGACAGCCATGTGTCAACATCTCAGCAAAATGCGTACAAGCGTCAAAAATCAACGGCGCGTCACGACGTCCAAAATTCCACGAGTCGCGACGCGCAAGGCAGAATTTTGCCTATAAATTGAAGCTGATTTCATTTAGAATTTTCATACTTTCCTTAAGGTTTTAATAAGGATCTAAGGACTGTATTTTATTTTTTTAAGTTTTTATAATTTATGTATTTTTATTTCTAGTAGCAATAGCAGTTTATTTACTTTTTATTTCTTTTATGTTTAGTAGTTAATTTCCGCTGGGGGAAAGGTGAAGCTTTTATTATTATAATTTAGATTAATATCCCTTAAATTATAATATATAAATTATCTTAAAACCTAACTTAATTGGATACCGCCTTTATGGTCGGTTGGACTTAATTAAATTGACTTTAACCTGACTACACTGGATATCGTCTTTATGGTCGGTTGGAATTAATTCAAAATCTGACTTAATTAGGATACCGTCTATATGGTCGGTTGGTAATATCATGAAAATTTATATATTATAATAATGGAGATTTCTAAATTAGAAATGGTAAAAGTTGATCCCCTAACCCCCATCATTTTACTTTTAATCTAGGGAAGTGATGAAGCACAATATTCACATGCTTAATAATTGATTTAATTATATTATGTTTAATACTTAGTTTGTTTATTGAATCTTAAGCTTAATATTTCTAGTTGCTTGACCACCAATAAGATTGATGTGGTAAACTTAAAATGAACTTGGAAAATAGATTTTAGGTTTCAGCATTGGATTCAATAGCTCACGATCTCACCTTAGGGCATGGTGACCTTTAGGTAGATTTCCTTCCAGGATAGACATATACCTGTCGGGCGGGGGTAGCCACAATTGGAACTTGAACTTAATGAATTCATGTAACTTGGTTAACATAGACATATGATTAATTGGGTTATTCTAGGTGTTTGCATCTGACCATCGGAAGAGGCTTTTGCATATTTTCGTGTTCCAGGTTAGCAAACTGATTTATTACACATATATAAGAGATTCAATTCATCATTAGAATAATATTGTCTGGAATCATAACCCTAGATGTTTTTGTCTTTTGTTTATTTTCCTTAGTATTTTCTTTTGTGTTTTTATTTATTTATTTATTTAGCAAATCCACATTCAACCAACTAATCAAACAATCATTCTATTCTCCCTTTAATTAGATACCTGTAAATAAATAGTATCAATAATTAATAACAACGGTAGAAATTAAGTCCTCGAGGGATTGATATTTTTATACTAATTGAGCGTTATGTGTGCTTGCGTAACGTGTGTGTTTACCACTGATCAAGTTTTTGGCACTGTTTCCGGGGACTTATTTTTTCTTGCATTATTAATTTTGAAGCTATCTAATTTACTTGTATCTAATTTTCTTTATTTTTATCTGTAATTTTTATTTCTTCCTTTTACTTTCAGGTGGTTGAATCAGATCCTTATTGGGCGATAAAAGAATTACGAGCTTTACGAGGTGAAGATACACCCCAAATCAGGGAGCAACAGTCCGGTTTTCTGAGGCCTGTTGTCCATCCCATAAACTATCCATGGATATCAGAGAGAAATAACACAACATTTTCTCAACGAATTCATATATGTGAGATATGTAATGTGTAGACACTGCATTTTTGCATAAGCCTGATGATGAGCCTCGTATGGAGGCACTACCTGAAAAGTTACGGAAGTTACGAAAAAAGAATGCCGGAAGGAAAGAAAACCCCCAAAATTAGCCCATCATCGAATTCGGACTCACTAGCCAGCCTCGGATTTGCTCAACCGTTGTTTCAAACCTTAGCCTCAGAAAAGCCCCAAACACCTGCAACCGGCCCATTACCCTGCAACCCACACACGGCCCAAAGCCCATACAAACCTCCCATGCATGCCCAAACCTTCCCAAATAAAGAAAATCATATGCAATTCACATGTGCAAATTCCCTCATCAATACTTTCCAATTTAACAAGATGTGAAATCCCATCCTTTCCAATTAACAAGATTTGAAATCACCTCACCACCAAATTTATAAGATTCTTTCCCAAAATAAATTTCCCAAAATAAACATGATTTGTTTCCTTGTTTAGATAACCCTCCAAATCATTATAAAAGAGAGACAAAATCATCAAAGTGGAGGGGCCTTTCTTCTTTACCTTGGACGGCAACACCACCAACAAAAAACCCTTGAGACTCTTCTCTTCTTCTTCTTCAAGCCATCACCGAAACACACAACAAAAAGTACCCTAAGCCATCACCAAAACACACAACAAAAAGAAACCCCAAAACACCAAAAAAACAGCAGCCAAAATACCAAAAACAGCAGCCCAAAATACCAAAAAACAGCAGCCAAATCACCAAAAAATAACAGCCTAAACAGCCAAAATAACCTAAAAATATCAGCCAAAAAATAACCAAAACAGCAGCAAAAAACAACCAAAAACACCAACCAAAACAGCAGCAAAAAACAACCAAAAACAGCAACCAGCGAAACAGTAAAAATAGCAACCAACGAAACAACAAAAACAATAACTAGAAAATAGAATAAATAGCAACCAGCGAAATAGCAAAAATAACAACTAGAAACAACAAAACAGCAATCAGAAAATAGTAAAACAGCAAGCAGAAATAGCGAAACAGCAAGCAGAAACAGCAATCCTTCAGGCAACGGCCTAACACACTTCCGAGAAAACAACTTAAAAGGGAAGACCTGAGGGCACCCTTTACCATTTTTATTTTATACTTATGGACGCTGCATGTTTGGCTGGACGTATTTCGGTATGCGAAGTCCTACATCAAAGATGACAAAATTTATGGTCATATTTTTCTTTCCTTGGCATTCCATTATTTATCTTTTTTATTTATTTATTCATCGTTATTTTATTATTTTGCATTTAGTTTGTTATTTATCTTTTTGTCTATTCATTGTTATTTTATTATTTCGCCTTTATTTTATTTGTTAATATTGGTGATTATCCGCATATGTATTATTATATTATTTCATGCTTATTTTTTATTTATATTTCATTAATATTTATGTGTGTTGTTATCCCTTGCGGTATATCGGATGGAAACCCACATAAATTTCGTAGCCGAATCTGAATGGATGGTAGTGCGGTTTGTACTTGGGATACAACTTCATATGCCACTCGGGAAATATTCATACATACGTGATTAACCCCCATTTTGTTTACTATTTATTTATTGATGCTTTTCCCGCTTTTGATTAATTTTCGTTATTGCATCTCGTACTTCTCAATTTAATATGCTTTTTGGAATCGTGTTATTGTGATTATTAATATTTATGTGTGTGCAAATTTGTGTTTATTTGAATTACCTTGCATGAACTACATAAGACTTGGTTATACCATTGTGTGAACCCGTCCATTATACTAGCATAAGTAAGGGACCATTCTGAACCCAACGGTTTGAGGTCTTTCCTTGCGAGGAGTGAGTGCGGCCTTAAATATTTCCCAGTTCACACTGGGTGGTGACTCATTTATTCTCTGGTTTAGTCCCCCGTGGGGTACTCCGTACTCTCTATGGGCTGCGAGCCCAACAGTGTCGTGGTCGCCGAGCATCATAGGTATAGCGGTAAACCCCGCTTCGCTCCTACATAATGGTAACACCCTAGCTATCATTGCGAATACAACTATAATTCAGGGTGGAAGAACTATCAGAGACCTTCATATAATGAACCAACATATTTCATTGAACCATATTTTCCATCTTATCCACTGTCAACCTACGATCTTCAAGGACCAGAACCATCAGTGAGAAGACAGTTGATGAACAGGATCGAGAAACATGAAGCTAAACAGGATGTAATGTTTCTGAGTCAAATAAAAACCTTACAGAGGCTGGTAAATGAATTGAAACAAATAATCAACAACCAGAACTACATACCTCATGGAGCAAATTCAAATAACACTAATGAAACCTTCGAATACCAAGAGTTTTATAATGACACCTTAACAGATGAAGAGGCTGAGGTAGAGGTATCAGTTCAGGAACCCGAACAGGCAGAATCTCAATTTGATCGTGATTATTCATCAGACTTTGAGGAGGAATAAATAGCAGAGCTGTTTGAATCAACTACACCAACAAGTGAGGATGAAACTCTGCATCCTCAAAATGAAGATCTTGGAGCATGCATTACACATATGTTTGAAGAATAGCTGAACGAGGAAATACCAAAATATATATGTGAAGAAAATATGGAGCAAGATGCAGAACAAATGGACGAGCAAATGTTTGACCATATTGAAGATCTCATGACTTCAGGAGAAACATCACTATTTTGGGGAGTACAAATCAAAGATACCGCCCAGAAGCTTGATAGAATGGAACTGCCATTCAAAGTCAAGCATCATACAAGACCTCCTGATTTTCTTTCTTTATTTTCAGGAACCACTGGAGCGACAAAGTTTAAGAAGGTGCCACAAGCACTGAATGAGACAAAATTCTTTTGGTCACCTCACTGTTGGAAGAGACCCTTCAAAAGCAACGCACATGGGATTGTCTTTAATCGGACATCCAAAACGATGATGAAACCTCCTTGACATATGGACTTTAGACACTTATGGTTGAAGACGATAAATTTAGCGCTAGCAGGGAGGCAACCCATACAAAATTTTTATTTTCATTTTAATTTTAATTTTTATATTTGTGTAAACATGTTGTAGAATTTTTTAATTTTGTGTGTTATTTTTACAGGGAAAAACATAGACGGAGCACTTAAGGCAATGCAAACCAGTGTAAGCGGGGCCATATCATTGATGTCGGTAGGCTGATATCGACCAACATAGCTTGAACAACACGTTCTACACAAACTGGCCTGCTATACTGCAGCTTAATTACAAGCCTATGTACGCAGGCAAGAGTGCCCATGGACCTTAGAGAAGAAATGATACAGCCCACCACTACATTGACCGCTCGCATTATCCAATAACTCCAAGTAGAGAGGCATGCTCATGTCGGGTCTTCCTCATCAGCACCTATACAGCCACAGCAAAAACCTCAACCAGCGTGAAGACTATCGCAATCTCGCTCCATATCACAACGAGTAGATCAGTTGGAATATCGGGTCGACTACATCGCTCAACTGCTTCAGCAAATGGCACATCATCAAGGATTGAGTGATGATCAAATTCCAGCCTATCCAAGCGACAACAGCGAGAAGGAAGAGGAAGTTGAGGATTGAAAACTCACGGTAACATTGTTCCTTTATCTTCTTTTAATTTGTAACGCATTAGGGACAGTGCTAGGTTTAGGTTTGGGGGTGAGGTTGTTTATTGCTATTTGTTTTCTCCGTCCATTTTTTTCTTTCCTGTATGTTTTTATTCCCTGCATGTCGTGCATGTTTTGTGTGTTTTATTTTTTGCATGCTTTATTTAAAAAAAATGAAAAAAAATATATATAGAGAGTAATGATGAGATTGTTATTCTTAGTAAAAAGTTCTAGGAAAATATAAATGCTAATTTCACTTTTATCCTATACTTTGAACCTAATATCTAGGTCAGACTCATATGCACTTAAAAAAAATAGTTCTGTAACAGTTAGATAATAAGGCATTGACAAAGTGACTAGTTGAAATAATCGGTGGTTGATGAATGACCATTTGCCTGAATATCTGTTTCTGTCTGCAGCTATTTTTGATGTGAGGAATGATGATAAAAAAATGTATATTAATAAAAAGTTCTTACTTAGTAACCGGACATCTTGCCTCAGTAAACAGAGACTGTTCGCGTCAAACGGTAAGAACTTTTAACATCTAAGATCCGAGTAATTAAGTCTGTATGGGTGTTTTAACACCTAGTGCCCTAAAGCCAACTGGTTTGGGAGTCACTGGCCCAAAGCTCGCTACATGAATTAAAGATGTTACAAAAACAAACAAAAAAGAAAAAAAAATCACATACCTCACTTTGCACAGATTGTATTAGACAGAACAATTTTAGATAGTCAGGTTGGTTTGACCCATTAAATACTGAGAATTGAGACAAACTCACCTAGTTAATAGCTTAGAATCGAAGCTATTTACAGAGCTATTCACACACACACTCAGAGTCTGACTTAGATACTTTGTTCAAAGGAAAGGATTTTAGTTGTAGTTTGCATTTTGAAGGTTCCTTTAACTTTGTTGCTAGAGATTACATGAGGACATTGTATATATATAGCTATTATTTTCTTTATTTTATTTATATTTCTTTCTTTCTTTTCACTTTTTTGCTTCTGTGTGCATTAGATTGACATTTATGGGTATCGTCACTGTAAGCCCTCACGAGACTACAACTCGTCGACTAGGGACACCTGTGGGTTTAAAGGCTTGTTGTATACACTAAATGCAATCGTGATCCCTACGAAAGTGGCTTAGTTTAATTTAGATTCAGTTATTTATTTTATTTTATTTTGTTGTTTTACTCGAGGACTAGCAAAATGTTAGGTTTGAGGGAGTGATGAGCGGAAAATATATCACTATTTACCGCCCCTTTTACCTAATATTTTATATGGTTTCTCGAGTTTTATGGATGTTTTGATGTTTTTTGTGTTATTTTGTAGATAAATAAAGTTTTGGGACTCAATGGAATCAACTTGGGGCTAAAACGGCAAAAAACGGACAAAAGGGTAAAATTGGAATTTCGCGTCGCGACATGCTGACGTCATCATGCTGCCGACACTCGTCATCGCCATATTATCGCCACAACAGCACACGTGTCATTGCATACGTCGGCATAATAATTCACTCTACCGACACGTGTCATTGCTTACGTCAGCATGACATCAGTGTCGCGACAAGCAAGACTTCACGCATCGCGACACCGAGCCAATAATTTTTTACCGACAGCCACATGTCAACATCTCAGCAAAACACGTACATGTTCCACAAATCAATGGTGCCTCACGACGCGCAAAGTTCCACAAGTCGCGACGCGCAAGGCAGAATTTTACCTATAAATTGAAGCTGATTTCATTTAGAATTTTCATACTTTCCTTAAGGTTCTAATAAGGATCTAAGAACTGTATCTTTTTTGTTTAAGTTTCGGTATTTTAAATTATGTATTTTTATTTCTAGTAGCAATAGTAGTTTATTTACTTTTTATTTCTTTTATGTTTAGTAGTTAATTTCCGCTGGTGGAAGGGTGAAGCTTTTATTATTATAATTTAGATTAATCTCCCTTAAATTATAATATATAAATTATCTTAAAACCTGACTTAATTGGATACCGTCTTTGTGGTCGGTTGGACTTAATTAAATTGATTTTAACCTGACTAAACTGGATACCGCCTTTATGGTCGGTTGGAATTAATTCAAAATCTGATTTAATCAGGATACCGCCTATATGATCGGTTGGTAATATCATGAAAATTTATACATTATAATAAAGGAGATTTCTAAATTAGAAATGGTAAAATTGGATCCCCTAACCCCAGCATTTTATTTTTAATCTAGGGAAGTGATGAAGCACAATATTCACATGCTTAATAATTGATTTAATTATATTATGTTTAATACTTTAGTTTGTTTATTGAATCTTAAGCTTAATGTTTCTTGTTGCTTGATCACCAATAAGATTGATGTGGTAAACTTAAAATAAACTTGGAAAATAGATTTTAGGTTTCAGCCTTAGATTCAATAGCTCACGATCTCACCTTAGGGCATGGTGACCCTTAGGTACATTTCCTTCCAAGATAGACATATACCTGTCGGGCGGGGGTAGCCACAATTGGAACTTGAACTTAATGAATTTAGGTAACTTGGTTAACATAGACATATGATTAATTGGGTTATTCTGGGTGTTTGCATCTGACCATCGGAAGAGGCTTTTGCATATTTTCGTGTTCCGGGTTAGCAAACTGATTTATTACACATATATAAGAGATTCAATTCATCATTAGAATAATATTGTGTGGAATCATAACCCTAGATGTTTTTGTCTTTTGTTTATTTTCCTTAGTATTTTCTTTTGTGTTTTTATTTATTTATTTATTTAGCAAATCCACATTCAACCAACCAATCAAACAATCATTCACTTCTCCCATTAATTAGATACATGTAAATATATAGTATCAATAATTAATAACAACAGTAGAAATTAAGTCCTTGTGGGATCGATATTTTTATACTACTTGAGTGATACGTGTGCTTGCGTAACGTGTGTGTTTACCATCGATCAAGTACCTTCGACATCTGAGTATCAGATGCAAGTTTGTCAGAATGATCTATCACCTAGACGTAGTGGGAGGGTTGTGCGACAACTTGATCGCTATTTAGGAGTTGAAGAGGCACAAGATGACGCTTCCAGTGATGGTGTAGATGATCCATTAACCTATCGTAGTGCAATGGATGATTCTGACAAAGAGGAATGGCTCAAAGCCATGAACCTCGATATGGAGTCTATGTACTCAAACTCAGTCTGGGAACTCGTAGACCAACCTGATGGGGTAAAACCTATAGGTTGCAAATGGATCTTTAAGATTAAGATATGAGTAGATTGGAAGGTACAGACCTTCAAGGCTAGGCTAGTGGCCAAATGGTTATACCCAGAAAGAGGGAGTTGACTATGAGGAAACTTTCTTGCTAGTAACTATGTTCAAACTCATCTGCACTCTTCTTTCCATTGCTGCATATTATGACTATGAGATTTGGAAAATGGACATCAAGATTGCATTCTTGAATGGTAATTTTGATGAGTGTATTATATGGTACAACTAGAGGGGTTCATAGTTCAAAGGCAAAAGCAAAAGGTTTGCAAGCTGCAAAGGTCTATTTATGGACTTAAGAAAGCATCTCGATCTTGGAAAGTTAGTAATCTAAAATAGTCCATAGAGAGCAAACAAAGCATGTAGTTTATTTGTAGTTTATCTATAGTTCTGGTCCATTCTATAATTGTATGGCGACCTTGATCCGGGATCGTCTATGTGGAGACATGAGAATGAAGGCACCTTGTATGATGTGATCAAATAGGACTGGACCCAGATAGAAATGAGTTTCTTATAATATCTGTTAAATAAATAAATTCATTTCGATCTACTAGATGGTCATATATGGATTGATCTTAATCCCGAGTGTCCTATGAACTCCAACATGGCAGGCTATGTCCTTTTATTTATAAAGGTGAGGTTGGAGTAGCAATCCTGACTAATAGCTACGTACTTTTGGGACATGGTTTGGTGTGTAGCTGGGGACATTTTACATAGATATGGAGTTCACTCCTTTTTGCGAGAAGTTGAGGAGTATCTTCCTTAAGGGTTGATTCGGTACTTGAACGGTTAGAGCGCTAAAGTCTTTCTGTTACGAATAGAAAGATTAACATTCATAATGGTTGAGAATAAATCGTTCATTAGAAAATCAATGGTAATTAAGGTAAAAATAATTAGAGTGGTATAACAGATATTATGACCCGGTTCTAATTACAAGACACTCATGAAGGGCCAATCCATATGTAATGACTATATCGATGGACACCGACGTGGTTCGGCTTAATTTATCTATATGCGACAACAAAAGTACAGCTTCAGGTTCTTAGTGGAATAATCTGGTGTTGATAATTCAGAATATTTAATTAAGAGTTTAATTAATATTTCGGGATTATTGGAGCTCAAAACCGTAGGTCCTTTTGGTCCCAGTGCTAGCTCAATATGTTATAACATATTAAATATAATTCATATGATTAATAATATTAATCTTGTCACACTTGAAATTATACGTTAAATTTAATATACGGTTTCATAATTATATGATGATTATTAAATACATTTTATTAAATTATATTAATTTAATATTTTATATATAATTTAATAAAGATTTAATTTGGAATTTCCAAAATTGGGTTTTGGAAACCCTTGGATTGGTTTTGGAAGTTACATCTTTTTATAAGGTGATAACTTATTAATTTTTATAACATCTTTTCAATTATGGTAATTGAAAATTTGTTGTTACAAAATTTTGAAAAATTAAAAGGCATGGTCGAAAATTCCAATAGAGAGAGAGCAAGGGTTTGTTTATTTTGGAAATAAAAAACCCTATGTATAAAAAGAATTTGATTTTTCTTTTTTTCCTAACCTATCTCATTTGCAACCCTAGCCACCCTCTTCTTGTTCTAAGAATTCTCTCAAGTGTTGAGAGAAGAAAAATAAAAACTAATGGTAAACCAATATAAAAACTTGTGTGACTTTTAATCTCTAAAAAGCTTAGGGATTTGTTTTGTGAGTGTAGTCAACCCTACTTTCTGTTGGTGGCGAGACATAAAACGGAAGTCCTTTTGGCGTCGAATCAAAATCCATCATCATCATATTTTCTCTTGACCCACGGCAGTGAGCATTGTTTTTACTCACTGCCGCACATAGTTTTGAGGTTTCGGGGCATGATTTGTTTTTGTTTTAATCCAGAAACTTTAGGGAACATTAAGGGGTGTTTTGGGACTGTGTTGGGGCTGTTTGTAATTGATAAATCAAATTTGAGACACAGCAGCAGTTCACGTAAATAGGGGCTGATTTGGACAGTGAGCTGAGCGGGTTTTTGGGTCCAAAACAGTCCAGATCTGATCCGTAATTCTAGGGCTATTCGGGGGTTGTTCCGGGGCTGAAATTTTATCCAAAACATAAGTAAAATTTCAGTGTTGATGTTGGTAACTTTCGGCCTTTATGAGAGAAGGGCAGAAAAACATTTCTAGTCTGATCCCGGGTGCCTAACGTGTTTCTGATGTGATAGGAAAGTGGTTCTATAGTATAGACATATGAGTATTCGTTGGAGCGAATACTGAATGACTCATATGTGATTCTTAATAGTTGGAAGTATACAACACCGTCAATAGGAATCTCCTCGAGTCGAGTAGCATATGTGATCCTTTAATTATAGGATAATATTGATTTTGTGTGTGATCCTCCACACTTTGATGCCATATATGTCAGAGACCTTTCATGGTCTGACAGCTAGATGTTCGGTTGATGTGGATCGATGCACTCGTTACTCAAATTTGTATCAAGCTAGGATCCGTCGGCCCATATATGTACCATAAGAGGTTAAGGTATCCATATGATTAGTCACGATTCTTAAGACTTTGGCCAAAGCCGATCACCTAGGGTTGATCGCATATATCAGAAATGGTGTTCTGATTAGTTGTAAAGAATCGTGGACATGTCGATAATATGAGATGTGCGCCTCGAAAACTTGATGGTGTAATCTATGTTTCCTAAGCACAACTCGGATAGCCTACGATGAAGGGATGGCGGAATTGCATACATATAAGCCAGACTTATATGACATACATGTCTGGATTTAGAGAGTCCCACAATATGAAGTGTACTCGTTGAACACTTGGATAGCCGATAATGTTTGATGATAAATAATATTTGATATTATAATTATCAATTAAAATAATTAAGTGTTATTAGATAATATTAATTATTTACTTTGACCCAATTGGATTAATTTGATTAATCCAAAATCACACAATGACTTTGTTATAATTTCATAAATATCTCTACCATTGGAGGATATTTTGGTAATTATAAATATGTAATAATAGATGTATTTGGCTTGATTTAATTAGATTAAATCAAAGTGGTAGACAATGAACTAATCAATTAGTTAAACTTTATCTAGATTCAATTGGATTAAATCTAAGTGATAGACAAATGTGATTAGTCATACTAATTAAATATATTGGAAAATTTGGATAAGCCCATATAAAAGTTGGTTAGTACTTTTATTAATTAAAAATTACATAAGTTTTGCTATAAAAGGCAATTTTGAGCAAGTTGTTAATCAAGCTTGAGCTTAAGAAAGTTAAACTTGTCAAAGCTAAAACAAGCAAGATTTAGAAATATTAGCTTAAGTAAAAGAAATGTTTCAAGAATCTTTGGAAGTTCTCTACAACAATTCAATAAGGAGAAATCAAGATTTGATCTTGGAGTCAAGCTTGCTAACTTTGGAAGTTCTCTCCAATATTTCAATAAAGAGAATAAGATTGGATCTTGGAATCAAACTTACTAGGTTTATTGAAGTGCTTTGGATTTGATTCAAGGTAAATTTGCTCACTATCAATATTTTACACATGGTAGCGTCGCAACACTCACCTCTCAGAGCTGCGGGGGTCGCGACGTTCACCATTGCGCTTTGTGATGCCGAGTATTTATAGATTGGGCGTTGCGACTACCAAGCCTACGCGTCGCGATGAATCGAGAGTTGTTGCCCATGAGCGCCGAAACTTCATTTTGTCTGTCCCGGAGTTTCCAGAATCCAATTCGGCCCTTTTTCCTACAGACTCGTAACGAAATATAGTATTCTATAAAAATAATTTAAAAATACACATATCCTTGATATACATTGGTTAGACCCAGTTCCTCTATGCGGGACACCGATCCGACCCTATGGGTCTCAGATTTGCCTCTATACTTTTCTCTCAGCCCGCACCAAATTCTAATATACCATTTCTTCTTTTGATAATTATTACTTTAGCTTCTATTTGGCCATATCCAAACCCTCCATCAGCCTCACCACTCTTGTCTCTATTTGCGAACGCACATTGTTCATTCATTATTGGCTTTGCAAATACATCATTTGCGTGCCAAGGCAAAAACATGCCATTGGCTATTTGCCTTTGTCTTCTGATATAGCCAATGGCTATCTTTTTTTTTCATTATGGCCACCCTTTACATAGGTTTAGTCGTTATCTCCTAACAATTTCGTTGTGATTATTCCCATATTGATTCCAGTCCGCTCTGGCTCGCTCAATTGTGGCTTAGAGCGTAATTTTTTTTTTGTGCTCTATCCAGTCCAATCGCTCAGCGCCCTGTGCTAGCCTCTTACTTGCTCAATTGGGGTCAGTCGCGCTTCCTTATTGCTCATTTTTACCATTTTTCCCATCTTTTTAATGTTCCTTCTTTTTTCCCTTTCTTTGGACTACAGCCCCACTTTTGTCCATAAGTCTTCAGATTCTGATAATGATAAGGCTTTTACCAAATCTTGGCACAGGTTTTTGTGTGGTCGTCAACTAGCCCATGACATCTTGATCGGGACGAATGATAAAGCTGGGATTCAGGTATACTCCCCAAATTTTGTCGACTGCCAATTCGGCCTCATTCAGGCGTGGCCATTACCTCTTTTTTTTGCTTGTTCTGTTCTGCTAGAACGATTCAAGATTTTGACGGTCTAAGAGATCGATCAGTGTTTATCAGAGACGATGACTTTAATGAGTTTCTTCTCCCTCAACGACTTTTCTCCTTGTACATCCATTTATATTCGTTTTGATAAATTTTAGTCTACTGTTCGAGGTAGGCATTTTTCCTTACCTTTAGCGATTGTATATAGTAGTCTTCCTCTTTCTCCTCCTCATAAACCTTCTTCAACGAATCTGGCAGAAGCCTCTAGTTCTAAGAGGGTTGATACGTCTAGAAAGCACTCTACTGCCCGCCAGAGTAAGAAAAAATGACCTCCAATCCCACCCTTGCCTGATTCAGATTCTAACGGTGAGCCTTTGATACGTCAACTTAGTGCTAAAGTGGTGCTCTTCTTCCTCTCCTCATTTTCTTTGTGTCTTGTAGTAATACATGTCTCTATTTTTGTACAAGAACCTAGGACATAAGGAATTCTTGTAATTGAACCAGTTCAGGCTGCTACCACAATAGCTCTTATCATCCAACACCCCGTAGAGGTTTAAGAAACTGAAGTTCCTGCTATTGGGCCGGCTGCGCCAAGTACTTCATTTGACATTGTCCTTAGGAATTGTGACTTTTTATCGAGGATATTCTCATAAATAACTCCCTTTTGAATACCATCATTTATATTCTCCCACTCCCATTGTCCAATAACCATGACTGAATCTCCCATTGTGACTTACCTCATAATGTAACATATATTTTAGCATATTTATCATGATCATACATAACATGCATGTGATGTTCCAGGTGCATATAGGGTTTGTGTGTGAACCGGACCATACAAGTAAAATTTCAAGCATTATAGAGTCAAGTAAGCTCTTTACTCTCTATTTCAGCTTTTATTTTTGTATTTTCATGGATTTCTCAATCTATGGTTGAAAACCCACAATAACCTATGCTCATTTTTCATGATCTCAAGTGATTAGAGAGTTAATTACACTTAGATATATGTTTAATAGCACGAGATATGCATGGATTGAGTTGAATCGAAACATAGGGCTTAGATTCATGGGAGACCCAAATTGATTCAGGTCTATTTTATGTAATAGAGGTTATAAAAACAATAATCATGCATAGCTTGAGAATTTTTACTATGGATTGTGCATGGATTTAAGTGTTTTAGCAACCACCAAATGTCTGGGTTGGTTATAACCGTGGTTTTGGGGTGGTTTGGTATAATCTGTTGGAGTTGGTGCTTGGAGCTCCAATCTGAATAATGTATTTTACATTATATTTTATTATTTATTAATAAAATAACTATTTCGTCATTTCAAATCTTATTAATGTTAATTTCATTATGCATATTAGATTGATAGATATATATATATATATGTTGAGAGTGACATCGACCTTGAAATAGTCTTGTAGTAATACTGGACACTAGGTGGTGCGATATTGGGATAATATTACTATTATAAACTATTCTTAAAGTAAATATTTATAATCGTTGGTTTTGGAATACGGTCGAATTCCTATAACCTAGAAGACTAGTACGTGTCGTATATTGGAATTGTAGCTCCAATGGTTTAACCCGATGTATCATGGGCTTTGGAAGCTCGTATAGACATGTGGGTATTCGTTGGAGCGAATACTGAATGACTCACATGTGATTCCTATTAGTTGGAAGTACAAACCACCGTCAATAGGAATCTCCTCGAGTCGAGTAACATATGTGATCCTTTGACTATTGGATATCATCAATTTTGTGTGTGATCCTCCACACTTTGATGCCATATATATCAGAGACATTTCATGGTCTGACCGCTAGATGTTTGTTGGGTGTGGACAGATGCACTCGTTAATCAAGTGCATATCAAGATAGGATTCGCCGGTCCGAATGTGTACCATAAGGGGTTTAGGTAGCTATGTGAGTAAGTCAGAATTCTTAAGACTTTGTCCAAAGTCGATCACCTGGTTTTTGATTAGTTGTAAAGAATCGTGGATATATCGACATGAGATGTGCGCCTCGGAAATTTGATGGTGTAATCTATGTTTCTTAAGCACAACTCTGGTAGCCTACGATGGAGGGATTTTTAAACATATGTGATGGCATCGACTTGTATAGTTTAGAAAGTTTGTTCGTGTTCTTCGCGAATTCGGAGGTGTCCGAATTACGTACATATAAGCTAGGCTTATATTACAAACGTGTCTGAACTTAGAGAGTCCCACAATATGAAATGTACTCATTGAGCACTTAGGTAGCCGATAATATTTAATATTATCAACTAAAATAATTAAGTGTTTGTAGGATACAGAAATCGGCGACGCTGTTCCAGGCTCGCGGCCTGGTTGGGGGTACGGAATAGCCCACGGGGGAACTAAATCGGAGAACTAAAAATGGAGTCGCCACCCTCTGTGAACCGGGAAAATGATTTAAGGCCGTATTCACCCCTCGCAAGGGAAGACCTCAAACCGTTGGGTTCAGAATGGTCCTTTGCTTATGCCACTTGTAATGAAAGGATTTATGCAATAGTACAACCAAATCTCATGCAACATGTACCAGGTAATTTAAGCAACATGCAAATTTGCACACCCATAATCGTAAAAGAAAGAAATAAAGGCAAAATACATAATTCATGAACGTATTAAACAATAAAGTGCAATAATGTAACTAATAACAACTATAAAGGCATTAATAATAAAAGTGAGCACACAATCTCATGAGCATTACGAATAAATAAATGCGGAAAATATAAATAAACAATAATGGTAAAGGCATAAATATTAAAGAGAGTTAACTAAGCATATGATGGGGAAGGGAATGACTAAGGAAACAAACATGCATGAAACATTATGAAAGAATATGTCCAGTGTGTGCGCGTTCATGTAGCGTTCGTAAACGCGTTCGAACGGTAAAAAGAATGCAAGCGTTCGAGTAGCGTTTGATAACGCGTTCGAATGGGATAAGACCTGATGCATGATATAATAAAATGCATACGCGTTCGAGTATCGTTCTGAGACGCGTCCAACAGAAATGAGATATAATGCATACGTTCATGTAGCGTTCGTAAACGCGTTCGAACGGAATGAGGCGGGATGCATACGTTCGTGTAGCGTTTGGAAACGCGTTCGAACGAGATTTCCAAAATGGCATCTGAAATGACACAAACACATATATGGATAAACAAATACACAATGTAGGACCTCGTGTGCCCGATGGAACACATTTCACATTCAATCGAGTGCACTTCGTCCGGCGCGGCAAAACATCATGGTAAAGGTAGCCTTTAGGCATTTTCCTCGAATAGAGGACCTTTAATCCACCCTAGTCAAACCCATGCGTGTCAAGTAATCATATGTGAATAGCAAAATAATGATATTGGACATTGGATACCCGATTGAACACATATCACGTTCAATAAAACATGTCTCATCCGGCACAGCAAAACGTTGTGATAAAGGTAGCCTTTAGGCATTTCCCTCGAATAGAGGACCTTAAAACCAACTTATTTAAGCCTATGTGCATCAAGCAATGATATGTAGATAACAAAGTAATGATATAGGATATTGGATGTCCGATTGAACACATCTCACGTTCAATCGAACATGCCTCATCCGGCGCGGCAAGACGTTGTGATAAAGGTAGCCTTTGGGCGTTTCCCTCGGATAGAGGACCTTTAATCCACTTTAGTCAAGCCCATGCGCATTATGACTATAAATACGTAAATAAATAAAACAACCACATGCGGAAAATGGATGACGGGATTACAAGCAATAAATGAACGGAAATTAAATAACAAGACGAAACATGCATTTCAAAGTTTCTCGAATGGTACGTGGAGTTAATTCCCAAGTACAGACCGCACTACCGTCCATTCGGATTCGGCTACGAAATTTACGTCTGGGTTTCCATACGATATACCCCAATAGAGAACACATATTCCATTCATTCAAGGACCACAACATGTATCAACAAACGACTCTCAAGCGAAGGAGTTCTAATAAACAACAAAAATAGATGAGAATAAATAAGAATGGTGCCCTCAGGTCTAACCTCTTAAGTCGTCTCTCGAAAGTGCGTTATATGGCCGTCGGCAGGATTGATGCTCCGCAACTCCTCCGGTTCACTGGTCCACTGCTTTCGTTCGTTGTCTCGCGGTTTTGAGTTGTCGTTTCCTTTGTTTCACTGCTGTTTCTTGTTGTGTTTTCTGGTCACTATTTTCAGGGTTGTTTTCGGGGTTGTTTTAGACTATTTTGGGATTGTTTCTGGGTTGTTTTCAGTGCAGTTTGTGGAGGGTATATGCGGCAATTTGTGGGACAGTTTGTGAAGGGTTTTCTCGGTCACTGCAGTGCAGTTTCAATGAGTGTTTTCGGCGATATTATAGTGGGTAATTTAGTGACTGTTTCGGTGATGATGTTTACTATTTAGGAGGGGTTTCGGTGATGATGTTTGCTACTTTATTATTTTCGGTGGTGAGGGTGTTTAGGGGGCTATGGTTTCAGTTGCTAGAGAGGAGGAGAATGGAGAATTTTTTTTTTTTTTGCTTCTTACTTTTTGCCTTGGGCATGAATGCTAGGTTATTTTCTTTTGTGTTTTTGTGAGAATGAGCTAGGGGTTCTAAGGTTGGTTAGGCTTCTTTTTATAATGCTTTGCTAGGGTTTCTAGGTAAGGAAGGGAATCCTCAAAAAAGGGAAGTGTTTTGATTGGTTTATGAAAGGAAGAGATGTGTTTAATTTAGGGAGTGAATATCTTAATTGGTGTTTGATTATGGAAGGGATTTGATTAGAATAGGAAGGGATTTTATTTTATTTATTTAATTTAATTTAATTAATTTGTGAAATGTATTTTAAATAATTTAATTATTTTTTTGGATGGGCTAATTGGGCTTGGGCGTGAGGCTAGCACCAGAAGTACCGACACCGTTCGAATGCCGATTCGAACGCTACATGAACGCTCGCAATCTGCTTGACGTTCGAACGTGCTCACAAACGCAGCACGAACGTGAAAGTAGTGAACATGTGAATTGAATCTGATGACATACTTATTCTGAATTTCCCCTTCCGACATTCATTTCCCGTGACTTCCGCAACTTAAAGAGTAGTGCCTTCGTACGAGACTCATCATCGGGACTTATATGCAAAAATGCAGTGCCTACAATAGCCCCCACTTTGATGGGACTTGTGCAGTGTGTTACAATGACAATCATATCAAAGTCTATGTAATGCATTTTTATTAACATGGCTCGCCAGCTGCCACCTGACTTGCATGCTGCTTCGAGCTGAGTTGATGATGCAGGGGGCCATCGACCCTGGGACGCATCCCAATATCTACAACCGACGACGGGGGCCTCGACCGTGGGACGCATCCTAATACCACTGACAATGTGGGTCACGACCCTAGGACTCATCCCCAAAACTGATGATGCAGGGGGCATCGACCTTGGGACGCATCCCAACGCATCCCAATACCGCTGACAATGTGGGTCATGACCCTGGGACTCATCCCCAAAACTGATGATGCAGGGGGCCATCGACCCTGGGACGCATCCCAATAACTGCAACCGACATTGGGGGCCTCGGCCCTGGGACGCATCCCAATACCGCTGACAATGTGGGTCACGACCCTGGGACTCATCCCAAAAACTGATGCTGATGTGGGTCACGACCCTGGGACTCATCCCCAAAACTGCTGATGATGTGGGTCACGACCCTGGGACTCATCCCCAAAACTGATGATGATGTGGGTCACGACCTTGGGACTCATCCCCAAAATTGATGCCGATGTGGGCCTCGCCCCCGGGACTCATCCCCAAAACTGATGATGATGTGGGTCACGACCCTGGGACTCATCCCCAAAACTGATGCCGATGTGGGCCTCGCCCCCGGGACTCATCCCTAAAACTGATGATGATGTGGGCCATGACCCTGGGACTCATCCCCAAAACTGATGCCGATGTTGGCCTCGCCCCCGGGACGCATCCCCAAAACTGATACTAGTTTATTCCTGAAACTGATGACACTGTACCGTTGCTGCTTCTGGTTGGCTTGCTTTTGCCACTTTCTCTTCTTCTTTGAAATCTGTGATTACAAAATAGAACAAACACAAAAAGGAATGCAAATACATCACGTGTATGCATGCATGCATGAATGAATTTCGTATTCTTTCTCAGGCAAAATATTGCTTCCATCTGTCCACGTTGATCGGCTCAGTGAACTCATTCCCTTCCAAATCTGACAGTCTCACTGCCCTATTTCCCATTACTTTATGCACTATGTAGGGTCCTTCCCAGTTGGGTCTGAACTTTCCTCTTGGGTCTGTCATCGATGGCCTTGACTGCTTAAGTACCAAATCACCCTTTTTCTGATCTTAGTAGAACGCACCTTTTTGTTGAATGCTCGGGCTAGTCTCTTCTGATATATCTGCATGTGATGTAAGGACTTCATTATCTTCTCATCCAGCAGTGTTAACTGCTCAAATCTCTATGAGGCCCATTCCTGTTCAGGTAACTCTGCTTCTGCTAGAACCCTCATGGACTGTATCTCAACTTCCATGGGTAGTACTGCTTCCATTCCATAGACCAAAGAGTAAGGCGTGGCTTCTGTTGTTGTTCTCACTGATGTTCTATACCCCCACAGGGCGTATGGAAACTTATCGTCCCAATCTTTTCCGTTTTCTGTCATCTTGGCTAATATCTTCTTTATTGTCTTGTTGGCTGCCTCGACTGCCCCTTTGCCTGCAGTCTGTAAGGTGACGACTTGTGATGTCCTATCCCATATCTCTGTAGCATTGCCTTCGTTTCCCCTTGAAACTGAACTCCATTATCTGTCACTACATGATGTGGCATTCCATATCGACAAATAATGTTCCGGGCTATGAACTTCGCCATTTGCTTTGATGTGATGTTACGAAATGACTCGGCATCCACCCATTTCGAAAAGTAGTCTACTGCCACTACTACGAAACGATGTCTATTTGATACATTCGGTCGAATCTCACCGATCATGTCAATTTCCCATGCTGAAAAAGGCCATGGCTCTGATAGCCCGTGTAACTCTGTGTGAGGCAGATGGTTTATATTACATTGTGCTTGACAAACATGAAAATGTTTTACCAGCTTTGCACAGTCTGTCTCCATGGTCAACCAGTAGAAACCTTGTCTTACAATCTTGCGAGACAAATTCAACCTATTCATGTGCGGTCCACATACCCCGGCATGTATTTCTTTCATTCCCTTCTAAGCTTCTTCTCTTCTTAAACACTTCAGCTGAATGCCATTTGACTGCTTCTTGTATAGCTCTCTCTTCAAAATCACATACTGAGAAGCCAACTTCTGAATGGCTATTCTGTCTTTTCTGCTTGCTCCTTCTGGGAGTTCTATGTGTTCCATGTATCGCTGAATATCATGGTACCAAGGTTTTCCATCGTCAATCTCCACTTCCAAAACTCTTTCTATCTTATAAACGGGTCTGCTTGCTGTTGTCAGTACCAATGGTCTCATCACTAAGTTCTCTGGATTTTCCCAAGTTGCTGCAAGTGTAGCTAATGCGTCTGCCATCTGATTCTCTTCTCGCGGCAAGTGCTGAAACTTACAATCGGGGATAGCCTGTGCCAACTTTCTGAGGTGAAAAAGGTAAGGTTTCAACCATTCTTCCTTCAATTCCCATTCTCCCTGCATCTATCAGACTACCAACATCGAATCTCCGTAGACCTTCATGCTCTCAGCCTTCAAGGCTATCAATGTAGTCAATCCAAAAGCACACGCTTCATACTCGGCCGTGTTGTTAGTTACTCCGAATGTCAACCTCTTGGCCATAGGCAAGGTTTCTCCTTCGGGGATCACTATCACGATCCCAATTCCGGCTCCATTGCAATTCACTGCTCCGTCGAAATACATCTTCCATCCTTGAACTGTTATTGCTTGGATCTCTTCATCTGGGAATTCAAACTTGTACTGATCCCCTTCAATAGGTTGCAATGCCAGGAACTCTGCTACGGCTCGCCCTTTGATTACTTTGGAAGTGAGGTACTCAATGTCAAACTCTGTCAACAACATTAACCATCTGCCCAACTTCCCCACTAGTGAAGGTACTGAATGTAGATACTTCAAGGGATTCTCCTTTGCTACCATCTGGATCTTGTAAGATTGGAAGTAATGACGTAATTTTCTGGACGCCCATACCACTGCCAAACAGATCTTCTCTACTTCTTGATAGCGGGCTTCATACGGAAGCATCTTCTTACTGAGATAGTAGACCGCATGCTTTACTCACGTATCATCTGCCTGTACCACCATTGCCCTCAGTGCTTCTGATTCTACGGCTAAATATAGTATTAAGGGCCCGATCTTGGAGGTTTCAATACAGGAGGCTTCACCAAGTATTCTCTGATCTTGTTGAATGCTACTTGACATTGCTCATTCCATTTCACTGGTTGGTCTTTTCTCAGCAGTTTGAAGATAGGCTCACACACTGATGTCAACTTGGCGATGAACCGACTAATATACTGAATTTTCCCGAGGAACGCTCTAACTTCTTTCTAAGTCTTCGGTGCGGGCATTTCGGTGATTGCTTTGATCTTCTCAAAGTCTACCTCTATCCCTCTCATTCCTACTGTATGTCCCAACAATTTTCCTGATGTTACCCCAAACACACATTTCTTGGGATTCAGCCGCAAGTTGTATTTGTCAACTCTCTGAAGGAACTTCTCCAACGCTTCTATATGCCCGATTCTTGTCTCTGATTTCACCATCATGTCATCCACATATACTTCAATCTTTTTGTGCATCAAATCGTTCAATAATGTAGTGGCCATCCGCTGATAAGTAGCTCCTGTATTCTTGAGCCCAAACAGCATTACCTTGTAACAGTAAGTGCCTCACTCGGTGACAAAGGCAGTCTTGTGCTTATCTTTTTCAGCCATGAGAACTTGATTGTATCCTGAAAACCCGTCTGCAAATGAATACATGACAGATAAAGCCGCACTATCAACTAGTATGTCTATATGAGGTAGAGGAAAATCATCTTTCGGGCAAGCCTTGTTAAGATCCTGTAATCCACACACATTCTGACCTTCATGTCTTTCTTCGGCACCGGCACAATATTTGCCAACCACTCAGGATACTTCACTACTTCTAGGAATCCCACATCTATATGTTTCTTGACTTCTTCTCTGACCTTCTCGGCCCACTCAGGTCTCATCCGTCGAAGTTTATGTTTCACTGGCTTCATATTTGGATAAGTTGGTATTGTATGTTGGGCGATGCTTCTGTCTACTCCAGGCATGTCCTCATAGGACCAAGCAAATACCTTGGCATATTTGACTAATATTCCTTCTAATTTCTCCCGCTCCTCAGAGGTAACCTCACTTGCAATTAGAATTTCCTTGGGGCTCTCAAGTGTAACAAGGTTAAATGCATTTGTTCTGGTTGAGCTGATGTTAAATATGCTCAAGTCATGCAAGTTGAAAGGAAGAGATTCAGGCAAGTAATCAAAATGATTGTCTTTATTACAAGCAAATGCGGGAGTACACTCAAATAAATCAAGAAGATAAATATCTTCGTCCTCTATGGACACTTCATCCTCCGCAACCGGGTTTTTCTCAGCCTACCTATTCTCCTCAAGGGTCGGGTTCTCCAATTCATCAGCTCTTCTTCCCACTTATCTTCTTCCTTCGCAACTTCTTCCGTCGGTGGTTTCTCACCCAGCACATCTTGAAAGATCTCAAACCCCGGTATCATGACCCCATTAACATCTACTAGTTCGGGCTCTTCTTGATACCCAGTAGCCTTCACAAAGCATTCCATCAGCTTCAAACCTTTCTTCTTGGTCTTCGGCTTATCCTCATCAGACTTGTACCTCAGTCCTCTCCGAGTGATCTACCCTTTAAAGTTTGGCAATGTCGAACCTTCACCCGGCTCGAACTTCATCTTCTCCATGATCCTAGCCACCTTAGGATCCACCCACTCCTCAAAGGTTGCCAACACTTGGAACCTCGTGAAATGTTGTATTTCCAAAGCGGCCACATCATTGTCTACCTCAGCTCGGATGGTGACAATCTATCCCCCGTACGGGAATTTAATAACTGATGCAGAGTGGAGGGCACGCCCTTAAGCTTGTGAAACCATGGCCTCCCCAACAACAAAGCAAAAGTAGCCGGGATGTCAAGCACAGTGAATTCAACCTTATCCTCAATCGGTCCCACCTTAACTATTGAAGCGAAAGTGCCCTCAACTCCTCGCTTACTATCATCATATGCCTTGATAGTCATATTGGAGGGATCCAGATCTGTCGCCTTCATTCCCAATCTCGATAAGATCTTCAAAGGGCACACATTGATGGATGAGCCATCATCCACCATTACACAGGATGTCTTCTTTCCTCTCACTTCAGCTCTGATGAATAGTGGCTTGTTTCTTCCCTCTGCCGGAAGTTCCCCCTCAGAAAAGGTTATTGCCTGCAAAGCCTCCTTCTGTACTGACCCCACAAACATTGTAGGATTATCATCCTCTGGTATTATTATTTTGCTCAAGGCTTCAACCATAGCACGCATGTGCTCCTGTGACGAACACAATAATTCCCAGATGCTGACATGTGCTCGTGTCTTCTTTAGCTAGCGCAGCACTGTATCCCCTTCAGTATTATCCATATTTTCCGTCACTTCTCTCCATTCTATCAACACTTCTCTACCCTTCTCAGCCGTATCACTATAAAAACGCCCGTTGCGTGTCATTCCTCTCACCTCCTCTTCATCACTACTGGAGAAGTCTTCCCAGAAATTCTTCCCATGTTCTGTTTCATTTTCGCTGTTGCTATCCCAAATCCCCAGGCAAAAGGCTTGGTAGTCAAAGGATTTGAGGACAAGGCTTTCGGGTAGGCTAGAGCTTATCATATAGGTAGGTGGTGGGACAGAGTGATAATTTGGTAGGGGGTTTCGATGTGTGTTGGGCTGTTCTTTTTCGGGGTCGGGTATTTTTTGGAAGTCTATGAGGTCCTGGATTTCATGGCGGAGGCGGGCGCAACTGTCAGTGTCATGGCCTTTCTGTTGGTGGAAATGACAATAGTGGTTCAGGTTGAGATGTGGTGGTGGAAGGTGTGGAAGTGGTTTGGTCTCTAAGGGTTTCAGAAGTCCCTGATATTGGTACCTGATGTTCCCCCAATGGGCCTCCTGTTCAGGCTATAGAACTTTCTATTCTCAGCCTATTCTTCCTCAATATCAATGACAGTTTCCCTCAACTGTCGAAAATCAGTAATCATGGAGGTCATCCTCCTCAACTTGCCATAAATAGAGGGCTTGGTGCCCTTGATGATCATTTTGATTTGGTCCTTATCTGAGGGCCGAGTCTGCATCTTCAGAAGCTGGATTCTCCAGCAGTCTACATACTCCTTGAAGCTCTCCTCAGGCTTCCGCTTGGTGTTCTCCAAATCTTAGAGTGACAAGTCAATCTCCAAATCTGTAACATATTGACTCAGAAAAGCCTCTGCCAATGCTCTCCAATCATCTTTGGCTTTCCTCTCAAAGCCATGATACCATACCATGGGTGCCCCCTCGAGCGACATCCCGAACATTTTCTGAACTTGACGCTTTGATAGACCCACTGAACTCATAACTGAAACATATTGTCGGAGATGGACCCTCGGATCCCCATTCCCATTAAACTTGGCTATATCCGGTATTTTAAACTGAGCTGGCAATTATTCCTCAAATGTCATTGCCTCATAATCCAACAGGTCTTCGTGCTTGCCCCTCATCTTACGGGTAACCAACTCTACCTGATCTCGGAGTTTCTGCAGTTCATTTTGAGACCCTGCCATTTTCCCCCTCAGCATATTCAGCCATATCATCATCAAAACCCGGGATATCATCATTCAATCTAGTCGGAGGGTTTTCACGCCCCTCATTCTCAGAGTTTCCCCCAGCACGGGGCACAACCATATTAGCCATAGCAGTAGTCAAGGCTTGCAACTGTTCAGTAACCTTGGTGAGATTGATCTCTAACTAATCCATACGGGATACCTCGTTCTTTGATTCACTCATGTTTGCTATCGGCCTTTTGATAAGTCTTCCTTCTTTCCTAACCCAACGAGAATCTATGTGTCTTTTAAAATTCTCAGTCAGCATGTATGCCTGCAATGCATGGAATATATAAGTCGGCCTCTTGTCATTTTAAAGCTTCAATACATTATTGCAAGGTGCAAACTTGTCCCAGTTGAAAAGGCCCAAAGGTTTACAACTTTGCGATAACATGGCTAAATAACTTCAAATGATAAGGGGCCTAAACACAGGATGGCCTATCGGCATTTTAGAAACTTTTAGCCCAATTGTCTTAAGATACGAACTCATCCCAGTTTAAATGGCCCAACAAGTTCGCATTTCTGACAAGAAGTCCAACTGAATCCAAATGATGATGGTCCTAAGCATAAGCATAAAGAAACAATTTCAACAGAGTGGCCCATCGGCATTTTAGAAACTTTTAGCCCAATTGTCATAAGATACGAACTCATCCCAGTTTAAATGGCTCAACAAGTTCGCATTTCTGACAAGAAGTCCAACTGAATCCAAATGATGATGGTCCTTAAACACAAGCACAAGGAAATAGTTTCTATTGGTCATACAACTATGGTCTACGTGTGGGTTGCGGGGGAGTGTAGACAAAGGCTCTCGTTGGCGAATGATTGCCCACGACTAGGTCTCCCCACTCAAGGGTTCAAGCGACCAAGTGGGCGAACCCTTTTTTATACCTTACGGTACGTGCCAACGAGTTATGATACGTGACTGACTGTCAAATGGACTTCCTATTGAAGATTCCCCAGAGGGAGGGTGGAGCGAACTCTCTTAAATACCCAAGCCTCTTAGGCTTTTATCGCCTTGGTGACAGGAATAAACAACAAGTCCTCCAAATTAGTCCATCACAGTAAGCTTCGAGTAATGATTATCTAGGTGCCTTTACAACTTTTACTTATAGAAAGGTAGTGAATGAGGAAAGACACCAAACCATTACTTAGCTCTAATAATGCCTTTGATTAAACCCATTCAACCCACGATAGACACAGTTAACTAAAGCACAAATCAAAATCACTACAAGATATTATTTCGGGGCCAATTATCTATCCTCAGGGGAGTCGCCAGACCACAGAAATGGGCGACGCTGTTCCAGGCTCGCGGCCTGGTTGGGAGTATGGAATAGCCCACGGGGGAACTAAACCAGAGAACTAAAAATGGAGTCGCCACCCGGTGTGAACCGGGAAAATGATTTAAGGCCGCACTCACCCCTCGCAAGGGAAGATCTCAAACCGTTGGGTTCGGAATGGTCCCTTACTTATGCCACTTGTAATGAAAGGATTTATGCAATAGTACAACGAAATCTCATGCAACACGTACCAGGTAATTTAAGCCACATGCAAGTTTGCACACCCTTAATCGTAAATGAAAGAAATGAAGGCAAAATACATAATTCATGAACGTATTAAACAATAAAGTGCAATAATGTAACTAATAACAACTATAAAGGCATTAACAATAAAAGTGAGCACACAATCTCATGAGCATATCGAATAAATAAAAATAAAAATATAAATAAACAATAACGGTAAAGGCATAAATATTAAAGAGAGCTAACTAAGCATATGATGGGGAAGGGAATGACTAAGGAAACAAACATGCATGAAACATGATGAAGGAATCTGTCCAGTGTATGCGCGTTCGTGTAGCGTTCGTAAACACGTTCGAATGGTAAACAGAATGCAAGCGTTCGAGTAGCGTTCGATAACGCGTTCGAACGATAAACATAATGTCTGCATTCGTATAGCGTTTGATAACGAGTTCGAATGGGATAAGACATGATGCATGATACAATAAAATGCATACGCGTTCGAGTAGCGTTCTGAGACACGTTAAAATGGAAAGAGACAGAATGCATACGTTGTGTAGAGTTCGTAAACGCGTTCGAACGGAATGATGGGCAGAATGCATACGTTCGTTTAGCGTTGGAAACGCGTGAGAAACGAGATTTGCCAAAATGGCTTGAAATGACACAAACACATATATGGATAAAACAAATACACAATGTAGGACCTCGTATGCCCGATGGAAACACAATTTGTTGGGGTTGGTGCTCAGAGCGCCAATCCGGACCGTATTTATGTCTGATTCATGAATACAAACATCCCCTTATTCCATAATATTACTTATTTATGGTTGCACCTCTTGTTCTTATATACGTATTCGATCTGATTACGATTAGATTGAAACTAAATATGGTTTAGTGATATGTATATATTAGACAAAGGCCCGATAATATATAATGCAGTACACAGTTACAAAGTTAGTTTGTAATTGACATTGGAAAATGTCACTGCTATATGATATTATCAAACATAGTTCCTGGTCAAGATTTGCTAACACGGGTCGGTTAGTCAAATCCGTTGAGACCAGTACATGTCGTATATCGAGACTTGGTCCGATGGTTTATCCCAATGAACCATGAGTCTAGGGAGACTCGTATAGACGTGTAGGTGTTTATAGTGGATAAACACTGAACGGCTCACCGAAGATTCTTAATGGATGGTACACCAACGTCAATAAGAATCTTCTCGGGTTGAGTAGCATAGTGGTCCTTCGACTTGAGACACCACTGTGGATGTATGAGACATCCTCCACACTTAGATGGCAGTCACGTCACCGATCTATTTAGATCAGACCTCCGCCTGTTCGTTGGGTGTGGATCGATCCTCAGGATATCCTGTGTGTGTGTCAAGATAGGATCCGTCAGTTCTGTGTACAGAGCATAGGTAGTCCATATATATTAGCAGTCTGTTAAATCTGTGGCCACAGTACACAGGAACGGAAAGTTCCGAGTGTGTTATTTAGAGATTGCTAATAGATACGTCGACGAGATAATACCTATAGAGATTTGACGTTTACATCTATATCTCTGGGATTATCTGGATACCTGTGACGGAGGGATTATACGTATGCAATGACCTGACCTGTATGATTCAGCTAGTTTATCCGTGATCGTCATAATCTACGGGTGGATAGATTATGGACATGAAATTGGATTTCATGACGGATATACCTGAATCTAGAGAGTCTCAATAATGAAACATACTCGTAGAGCACTAGAGCAACAATTATGAATAATGATGATTATTTATAAATCGTTTAATCGTTAAACGAAAAATACATGCGAACGGGCCGAACCGTCATTTCCTAATTAATGTGTATTTGTATTTAATATATGATATTATTAAATACACATTAATAAATAGTCAAATAAAGGTATTTGACATATATCATCAATATATGTATTTGAGATATTTAAAGTAAATATAATACATATATTTGATATATTTGTATTTAATTAATTATTTAATTATTTAATTGTTAAATGATTAATATAATTAAATATAAATATATCACCAAATGATAAAGTTAGGAAATGATTATAAATGTAAATGTTTGACTTTACATTAAAGGAAAAGGTTGTCAAATTGATTTTGACTTCTTAAGATATTTGTTCAAAATTGTTTGAAAAATTAAAATATCTTTTCCTTTATTTTTTAATTAATTCGGCCATGACTTAAAATATATAAGAGATATATTTTCTTAGTTGCAATTGTTGACTTAGTATTAAATATCAATAAAGTGTTTTAGATATTTTATTATAAAGTTGAACAAATTCAAATGAAATGAAATTTGAAATAATTTGGTAAATATTATGGTAAATTTCGGCCAAGGGCTTTTGCCACAAGTATATATTGTTTTCATTTCATTTCATTTAACTAACCTAATACATTTCAAAGAAAAACTCCATTAATGGAAGCAAAGGAAGCTTGTGAGAAAGAAAGAAAGAAGAAATCAAAGAAAGCTTGGATTTTAGTGAGTTTTTCCAACTTGCTATTAGAAAGGAAAATGTTCCTTAGGATCTAGGCTTTAACATATGATGTTCTTAGGTTATTTCTTTCTTATTCCTTGTGTTTTGTTGATGGAAGTTTTGATGGAAGTGTTGAGCATGTATGATGAAGAAAGTTGTGACTATTGTAGTTATAAGCTTTCTTTTAAGGTTTTGGAAACCATGTTGCTAATCTAGAGTTGTTGACCCACTCTTAGATGACCTAGATTTGATCTTGAGTTGTTTCATTGTGTTGAGACTTTGATTGGATGAAGAAGAAAGATGAATTAAAGTGTTGTATTAACCAATTTGGTCTAATTTGTCCAATTGATGAAATTGAAAAATTAGGGTTTAATGACCACTTCCAAATTTGGGGATTTTCATATATGTTGTGCATTTGGATGTGTATATGATGCATATAAAGTTTCATGTTCATTGGATTACATCTTGATGTGTTTTGATGCATGAAATGACAAAGTGCACAAAATGGCACCAATTGGGTGCATTCGGCCAAACTTGAAAAATGGGGATTTGTGTTGCTTTGGTGTTTTGATGTTTTGAAATGCTAAGTTCATCTTAGAAATGATTTAGAATCATTCAAAATTGATTAGATCAATTTCGGACTAAAATGGACAAAATACCAAAGTAAGGTAATTTGGTAAATTCACTTAAATATGATTTATTTGAATTTTATTTCATAATTTGATTATTGGATAATTAAATAAATATGTTTATTTAATTAATCCGAGAGAAAAATTTTTGAAATCGGAAGATACGATCTTCCGCCGCTTCCGCTGCGTTACCGGATTATGCCCCTAAAAACCCCTACAAAATGGTATCAGAGCGAGTCTGATTCTAGGCCTCCATAAATGATTAGCTTGTTTTATTCAATGTTTAATCATGTTTTCTTGACTTTAACATGCTTGTTATAATCTAATTTGATTAGATTTAGGGTGTATGACACTTAATGGAATATCCCCGCTTAATAAGGTTTTATAGTAACTAGTATTTGGAATACTTGTTTCTTGGTCCGTCTTGTCAATACGGTTTATAAATATCTTTTCTTGACTACATCCGAGACCGTGCCTCTGCTGTGAGGGTGTAGTGTTGTAGCTGATAGAAATTTTTTTATGCCGAATGTATATTAGATACTAGATAAATTCAAGCGAAAGCGGAATCCTGAACGTTCCCTAGCTGTCAGGGTTACGCAAGTAACTTGAGTTTATCATTGACAAGTTTAACCTTGGTACGTCTCCTTGTGGGCCTGCCTTCGCAGCGACAACGAGAAACGGCCAGGACCGGAACCTTGGAGTCACTAGTGAGTGATTGACAATTAGTTGTCTACCTGTGAATATACGTCGGCGAGACCGTGCCTCTGCTGTGAGTCGAAATATATTCATGGGGTCCTCTTCCCATTATGGAATTCGATTTAATTATTGAATTCTCGTCTTTCCGTTGGGGATTACGGCATTACGTAAAAATAGTGGGAGGCACTGCTAAGTTTAAAATATTCCATAACTTAGGCAGTGTATGTTATTATGGAAATTGCCGCTTGTTTGTTTCCTTATTCTATTGTTTATATAGAATTAAACTTTTATTTACTGCACACATATTTGATATGTTATCTGACTAGACTCTTGGTTGCAGTTATTCTAGAATAGGTTCTAGATACTAATAGACTAGGATATTATTAGATTAGTCTAAACCATCGGGAACTGTTGTTCCGATTTTTTGAAAAATAAAGATGGTTAATGACTTAGTTTCTAAGTCACCACAGATAATCTAGATAGATATCCCTTTAGGATGTAATACTTTAGAGACAATAGTTTCTTATGCAGTAGGAATTGACTTGAATTAGTTCATGTCTCGAGATTCTTGACTGGCATTTAGAAAGCCCTATTAGGTATTTGTTTATCTAGTAATGACTTTTCTAAGCTTTAATTACCTTTAGAGAGGTAACGTGTCTGACACAATTTGCTAATCAGTTATTTACAATTGTTGTGAATAGTTGAATGCAAATAGTAAAGCTAAAGAAAGGAGATGCATATATTTGTGTATAGAAAATATCGATTTTCACAATACTACAACTATAGGTATTGGATACCAGATCTCCCATCTAGTTATTTGAAATATTGGTTAACGATTGTTTTGATATTTGATATCGGAACTTGACTATTGGATAGTCACTTGTTCTTTATAAACAATTGTTATATTTTAAATATAACTAGTAGTGTCATTGACGTAGAGATAAACATTAAGAAAAATTATTCGGTAAAGTAAATAATTTAGAACGGTGCTTTATGGATTTAATCACTTAAGCATTGGATGCTTATTCCGTATGGTAAATGATGGTTTGATACTAGATCACACCACACATCCTTATCCATTTAATGAATATGTATTCAGAAAGTGATTAAGATCTCGTTTAACCAATGATTGTCATTGGACCACCAAATTTATTTAACTGATACATTGGATGTATGTAGTTTAATAAATAATAATTGCTTAAGGTAGTTTTCTTTATTTCGTAACTTAGTTGATGAATTGTCATAACTTAGTTACGTGTTTCTGAAGGAACACATATTGAAAGTCTTGAAAGTATCAAGTACTTTCAATCCGTTCTGATGAAACATAGATTGAACATTTTGACTTGTTCAAATATATTCAATCTAAAGGTTTTAGAGAATTCTATCCTCAAAATTCATAACATGTCTTTGAACTGTTCAAAGATCTTTGATACGATCAAACGTATGAATTTAAAGCAATTAGTTCTAAGGTTATTTAGTGAATATGATTCATATTCAATATTGTTCTTCCACGATTCCATCTTGATGGAATTGAGTAGTGGGAGCAATCGAATCTTATATGATTTGATTCGTCTGATATTGAAAGTTACCGAATTAGTTTCAATACTCTTGGGGTTATACTCCAGTAACACTAATTCATCTCTTTAATTAATGTTCCATTATTTTCTACAGTTGCATATATGATATGTATATGTGTAGAAAATTTGAATCTTGAAAAGTTTGAGATTTCAATCTTTCTTTTATATAATAGTTATATAATGGAAATTACTTACACCTCGGAGGTATAAGTAAAAGTTTATCGTTTATTCTTAATAGAATATTGTATTCTATTTAATAGAATATCTTTCCTACGATTCTAAGTAATAAAATCGTTTTATTATTGGTGTGTAACATCAGATGTTAACTATTGTAGAAAAGACTTGACTTATTGAAGTCAAATGTGAGAATGATAAATTATAAATGGAACTACGTAATTAATAAGATGAAACAACCCTTATACATCTTCCGTACAAGTCCAATAGGATAACAGAATCATTCACGAGTATTTGATACTTAATGGTTCCGTTGTTTTCTTACTGAAGAAAAATTATCCTATAACTTATAATGGAAGCGATATTTGATATCGATTCTGGAAGTTCACCATTGAACCATAGATCTAAGATTGTTCATAGCTTACTACGATCAAGTTTTGAACTTGATTACGCTTTCATTATGAATTAGTTCATGATATGTGCTAATTGTTTGCGCACGAAAGCATGTGAGCTTATTAAAGGTTTGACCTTTACAGTATGACAGTGAGAAAAGTTATACTCAGCAATCTATTGTAGATTCTGAGAAAACTTATCTCTAGTCACGTTAATTGAACAATTAAAGATATATTGGTTAATGTTGATATTAAACTGTATATTTAGCTAAAGAATGCAAAGTGCGTTTTTGGATGACTTATTCAGATAAGAGATCAGTTGTGATTCCTTGTTTGAAGAGTTCATTCTGGAATGGCCCTAGAGTTTGTGTTCTGCTGAGATCGCAGTTTAGTGTGCTAGCTTATAGAGCCTATTGTAGACTCAGATAAGTCTTCCAGAAATCTGTGTTCTCTGTTTTTGATATCATCAGATTGTCTGATCTTGTCAAAGTATAGAGAATACATATATGATTGAAGGGTTAGTGGGAGCGTACAAATTACTTTCTAGTGTTATATTTCTTAACAACATTATCATTATTATAGTAATAATAAGATGTTTGTAAGGTAAAAGATTTACCTAAGTCTTCTTTACTCCGTGATGTCAGTGGAAGAGTGGGAGTAGTCTGTGTTATATTTGATATAAAGTTTTATATAAGATATAAAACTAAAAGACTTGTGAGATACTCCTATTAGTCGTGCATTAGATATGATCTAATAAAGGACATAACAATGCTATCTGTATGACAGTTAGTATAACTGTTCGACAGTTATTGTGTGTCTTATATAAAGTATTCATTTTTCGTAAAGGATGATTCCTTTTTCGAAAGAGATATTGATTAGAATGTCTAATCAATCTTATGTATCATTTGATGATGACATAATAAATACTTTATATGTGCGATTGTAGATATGATTTAATCGTAATTGTTACGAGTTATTTTGACATCCTATAGACCATATGATGGATCTTGAAACACGTTCTTTGTGATCTTTGAGATATTAAGAACGAGTTTCTAATTCATGGAGAATATAGTCTGCAACCATTAGGGTCATATTAGTTTTGAGACTAATTATGACGTTAGACAGTCTACGTCATAAAGAGTCACAAAAGATGCAGTGGGAGTGTCACGAAAGATTCTACTTTTATAGTGGAATCAAATGCAACTTTTGAAGTATTGACTTATGAAGTTGCATAGTGACCATTTAAAATAGAAGTTTTAAATTGGTGTTGTGCTTGCGGTTGTCCTCATAGTATTTTTGGATTTGATCCCTAAATACTTGGACAACTTAGTAGCTGTAGCATAATACAGATATAGCATCCATTTCATATTAATGTATAATTTAGATTCTACTAAATATGAATGATGCTGACTATGGGAAACGAGAGAGTTTGTTTGACAAACTCGATATTTCATAGCGGACTTGTTTCTTACCTCTTAAGTACTGGGTGAGCTTTTGAGGGCCATGTGTGCACGATGCACATTGATGGGTATATGATACCGTGGATTGGCACTAGAGCAGAGTGGGAGAAATTGTTGGGGTTGGTGCTCAAAGCGCCAATCCGGACCGTATTTATGTCTGATTCATGAATACAAACATCCCATTATTCCATAATATTACTTATTTATGGTTGCACCTCTTGTTCTTTATACGTATTCGATCTGATTACGATTAGATTGAAACTAAATATGGTTTAGTGATATGTATATATTAGACAAAGGCCCGATATATATATATGAAGTACACAGTTACAAAGTTAGTTTGTAATTGAAATGTGACATAGTGCTATATGATTATTATCAAACATAGTTCCTGGTCAAGATTTGCTAACAACGGGTCGGTTAGTCAAATCCGTTGAGACCAGTACATGTCGTATATCGAGACTTGGTCCGATGGTTTATCCCAATGAACCATGAGTCTAGGGAGACTCGTATAGACGTGTAGGTGTTTATAATGGATAAACACTGAACGGCTCACCGAAGATTCTTAATGGATGGTACACTAACGTCAATAAGAATCTTCTCGAGTTGAGTAGCATAGTGGTCCTTCGACTTGAGACACCACTGTGGATGTATGAGACATCCTCCACACTTAGATGGCAGTCACGTCACCGATCTATTTAGATCAGACCTCCGCCTGTTCGTTGGGTGTGGATCGATCCTCAGGATATCCTGTGTGTGTCAAGATAGGATCCGTCAGTTCTGTGTACAGAGCATAGGTAGTCCATATATATTTAGCAGTCTGTTAAATCTGTGGCCACAGTATACATCATAGAGATTTGACGTTTACATCTATATCTCTGTGATTATCTGGATACCTGTGACGGAGGGATTATACGTATGCAATGACCTCGACCTGTATGATTCAGCTAGTTTATCCGTGATCGTCATAATCTACGGGTGGATAGATTATGTACATGAAATTGGATTTCATGACGGATATACCTGAATCTAGAGAGTCTCAATAATGAAACATACTCGTAGAGCACTAGAGCAACAATTATGAATAATGATGATTATTTATAAATCGTTTAATCGTTAAACGAAAAATACATGCGAACGGGCCGAACCGACATTTCCTAATTAATGTGTATTTGTATTTAATATATGATATTATTAAATACACATTAATAAATAGTCAAATAAATGTATTTGACATATATCATCAATATATGTATTTGAGATATTTAAAGTAAATATAATACATATATTTGATATATTTATATTTAATTAATTATTTAATTATTTAATTGTTAAATTATTAATATAATTAAAATATAAATATATCACCAAATGATAAAGTTAGGAAATGATTATAAATGTAAATGTTTGACTTTACATTAAAGGAAAGGTTGTCAAATTGATTTTGACTTCTAAGATATTTGTTCAAAATTGTTTGAAAAATTAAAATATCTTTCTCCTTTATTTTTAATTAAATTCGGCCATGACCTTGAAAATATATAAGAGATATATTTTCTTATTTGCAATTGTTGACTTAGTATAAATATCAATAAAGTGTTTTTTAGATATTTGTATATAAAGTTGAACAAATTCAAATGAAATGAAATTTAAAATAATTGGTAAATACTTATGGTAAATTTCGGCCAAGGGTTATTTTTGCCACAAGTATATATTGTTTTCATTTCATCTTCATTTAACTAACCTAATACATTTCAAAGAAAACTCCATTAATGGAAGCAAAGGAAGCTTGTGAGAAAGAAAGAAGAAATCAAAGAAAGCTTGGATTTTAGTGAGTTTTTCCAACTTGCTATTAGAAAGGAAAATGTTCCTTAGGATCTAGGCTTCAACATATGATGTTCTTAGGTTATTTCTTTCTTTATTCCTTGTGTTTTTGTTGATGGAAGTTTTGATGGAAGTGTTGAGCATGTATGATGAAGGAAAGTTGTGACTATTGTAGTTATAAGCTTTCTTTTAAGGTTTTGGAAACCATGTTGCTAATCTAGAGTTGTTGACCCACTCTTAGATGACCTAGATTTGATCTTGAGTTGTTTCATTGTGTTGAGGCTTTGATTGGATGGAAGAAAGATGATTAAAGTGTTGTATTTAACCAATTTGGTCTAATTTGTCCAATTGATGAAATTGAAAAATTAGGGTTTAAGACCACTTCCAAATTTGGGGATTTTCATATATGTTGTGCATTTGGATGTGTATATGATGCATATAAAGTTTCATGTTCATTGGATTACATCTTGATGTGTTTTGATGCATGAAATGACAAAGTGCACAAAATGGCACCAATTGGGTGCATTCGGCCAAACTTGCAAAAATGGGGATTTGTGTTGCCCTTGGTGTTTTGATGTTTTGAACATGCTAAGTTCATCTTAGAAATGATTTAGAATCATTCAAAATTGATTAGATCAATTTCGGACTAAAATGGACGAAATACCAAAGCAAGGGAATTTGGTAAATTCACTTAAATATGATTTATTTGAATTTTATTTCATAATTTGATTATTGGATAATTAAATAAATATGTTTATTTAATTAATCCGAGAAAAAGTTTTTGAAATCGGAAGATACGATCTTCCGCCGCTTCCGCTGTGTTACCGGATTATGCCCCTAAAAACCCCTACACATTTCACATTCAATCGACTGCACTTCGTCCGGCACGGCAAAATATCGTGGTAAAGGTAGCCTTTAGGCATTTCCCTCGAATAGAGGACCTTTAATCCACCCTAGTCAAACCCATGCGCGTCAAGTAATCATATGTGAATAGAAAAGTAATGATATTGGACATTGGATACCCGATTGAACACATCTCACGTTCATAAAAACATGCCTCATCCGGCGCGGAAAAACGTTGTGATAAAGGTAGCCTTTAGGCATTTCCCTCGAATAGATGACCTTTAAACCAACTTAGTTAAGCCCATGCGCATCAAGCAATGATATGTGGATAACAAAGTAACGATATAGGATATTAGATGTCCGATTGAACACATCTCACATTCAATCGAACATGCCTCATCCGGCGCGGCAAGACGTTGTGATAAAGGTAGTCTTTGGGCATTTCCCTCGGATAGAGGACCTTTAATCCACTTTAGTCAAGCCCATGAGCATTATGACTATCAATACGTAAATAAATAAAACAACCACATGCGGAAAATGGATGATGGGATTACAAGCAATAAATGAACGAAAATTAAATAGCAAGACGAAACATGCATTTCCAAGTTTCTCGAGTGGTACGTGGAGTTATTTCCCAAGTACAGACAACACTACCATCCATTCGGATTCAGCTACGGAATTTATGTCTGGGTTTCCATTCGATATACCCCAAGAGAAAACACATATTCCATTCTTTCAAGGACCACAACATATATCAACAAACGACTCTCATGCGAAGGAGTTCTAATAAACAACAAAAAAAGATGAGAATAAATAAGAATGGTGCCCTCAGGTCTAACCTCTTAAGTCATCTCTCGAAAGTGCGTTACACGGCCGTCGGAAGGATTAATACTCTGCAACTCATCTGGTTCACTGTGTTGGGTTTCTACTATAGTCCCAAGATCATTCAAGCAATGAAAATCATGTGAATACAATATATAAGTATGGCGGAATCAGACTTACAATGATCGGATTTACGATGCGAGGAACAACAAAAATTTTTTGCTTCATGGATGAAGCTCTCGGCCATGTCTCCAATTTGTGCTCCTTGTTGAATCTCCAAGCTCCAAGCTTTGTGTGTCGATTCCATGCTCAATGGTTTGTTTCCATACACCTTTGATGACTCTTTAGTGTGCTAGCACTAGGAAATTTTGCCATAAAATTTCCCATAAAGCTTCTCCTTGCTCACGGCATTGAAGGAATTTTTGAGAGCAAAATGGCCCAAGGCCGAATGGAGAGGGAGAGGAAGAGAGAAGTTGTGTTGGTGTGTTATGTTATCTAATACACTAAATTTGAAAGTCAAATACCAAAAAAAATAATTAAATGGTAAATGTCTTTCAACCATCACATTTGAGTGTTTCACACTCAAACATCATCCAACAACTTTCATCACAATAAAGTGATAAAGTTGACAAGTGATGTGACGCTTGATGTGACTTGTGGGCTCCACTTGATTCGAAATGCGAGTGGGCCTGCAAACACTCCCGGGCTCGGGTTCGCTAATTCCGAATTAACGAATTTTCCGTTGCGACGTAATTAAATAAAATTTAATTAAATAATTATGCCTAGTAAAATTACTATTCACATCGCTGGTGAATTAATTCTAAATTAACTCGTTCGCCCGAATTAAAACCCAATTTTAATTTCGCGTCGAAATCTAATTTCATATAATATATCGAATATATTATTTTATTGATTAATTCCAAATTAATCGTTCTCTCTCTTTAAATAATATTTTATCCCAGATAAAATATCTCTGTAATTAATCCTAGATTAATTTTCTCTCTCAATTAATTAATCCCAGATTAATTATGTGCTAGTCATACGTCATCGGTGAATCTTCGGGAAGCGACCCATCAGATCCCCGGATATGTTGGCAGTAAATCCGGTCGTCGGACTATCCGAATATGTACGTACCTAGTAATACGTTTTTACCGATTTATAAGACATGGTTTGCTTCTAGCAAAGCATCGTGCCTACCCAATTCTCCAGAAATATTCTTAAAGGAATATGTAATCTATATCAGGCGTAGTATACGTAGTATACGTAGTATTGCGATCCAGTATCTGATGTCACGTGCTAGGTCTGTGGCTGGAATTGTGTCTGCCCCGTACGAAGCACATATCGGATCTATGTACCTAGTACTACATTTTTACCGATTTACAAGACATGGTTTGCTTCTAGCAAAGCACCGTGCCTACCCAATTCTCCAGAAATATTCTTAAAGGAATATGTAATCTATATCAGGCGTAGTATACGTAGTATTGCGTATTGCGATCCAGTATTGGATGTCACGTGCTAGGCCTGTGGCTGGAATTTTGTCTGCCCCGTACGAAGCACATATCGGATCTCTGGTAACTAGTCTCTATAATCGGATAACTATGACCTAGTCATATTATCCCGATAGTTGCAGCATATAAGAGCACCAGTTCTGTATCCTACGTGATCATCATCTCCACTATGACTGGAGTGATACTTCCATCTTGACATCACAACCAATACATTAAGATTCTCAATATACCCAGAAGAGGCGTACACAGAACCGGTTAAAGCCCTGGACAACCAAAACCAAAGTATATTGATTGTCGCAAGTATTAGCGGTGCAAGTCTCAGGTTAAGATCAAATACACCTACCCTGATTCGGACTTCCATAGACACATAGTCATACTACCAATGGAATTCTGAGGGGTCTATCCAGAGCGAAGTTGTTCCCCTACCATCGGTAAACACAGCCTTCTATTACACTTGCATGAGTATCCAATACCCAAATATATGAGAATTATGTCGTTATACTCCCATAACACGCACAAGTGCAATACTAGTCTATTCCGCATTATCGATGTCCAATCTCGATAATACTCCGACTATGGATGTTTTAATGATTAAACCTTCATAGATTGATATTGTCTCATATCCTATCAATCCGGAACTAATCATATGGACTTTTATCATTTATATATCCCGATAATCTAATTACAAATGATAAAAGAGCAATTTCCTTTGTCACATAGTTAATTTGTACAACAACACCATGTTCTGTACAAATAGTGATGCTATGGGTCATAATTGTCCAACAATCTCTCACTTGGCCTATAGCCAATCACTCAAGTGTCCTACACTTGAACTATGTACGGGACGCTCAAACTTCTGCTGAGAAACTGCTTTTGTCAGCGGATTTGCAAAGTTATCATCTGATGCGATTTATTCGATCATCACATCGCCACGATGTATGATCCGAACAAATCAGATGAATAGTTGAAGTATATACTTGGATCGTTGATGAGACCATTAATTCTTTAGCCTGGTTGTAGCCTAACCCAGCTGCTAACAGAACTACTCCTAATCCAATTAGGATTATTAAGATCCAAATGGCTTCTATTGCTACCTCAGCTGCAGCAATATTCCGCTTTTGTTGTTATTCGGCAACAGTATCATGCTTGGAAGATTTCCAGCTCACTGTTCCGTTATTCAAACTATATAGTACATTTTTCGACTTATAGTCGTTTTTATCGGTTTGGAAACTTGCAGCAGTGAACCCAGTCACTTCAAGTTCTCCTTCTCCATAGCTTAAGAAAGCATCCTTAGATCATCTAAGATACTTAAGGATGTTCTTAACCTCAATCCAGTGACTATCACTTGGATTGGCCTGATTGTGACTCCATATGCTCAAAACATATGAGACACCAGGTCGCGTACATTTATTTCAATGTACGAGTTCTCGGAGAGTGCCAACAACCTTTAGATCTATCCCAGTAGATCTTTATTCCTAGAATAAAGGTTGTCTCTCCCAAGAATTCTACGGAGAATTTTCATGAAAGCCAAGCTTTCACCGATCGTATTATGGGAATATCATTTCCAAGAAATGATATATCATTTTATGTAGGACAGTCATTGTCAGTGCGCTCCCACTAACCTCCTTATATACACAAGAATCATATTTGTTTTGAATTAAATCATACACTATTATGATTACATCAAAACGATATAGTTCCAAGAACGCAATGTTTGCTTCAATCCATCAATGGATCGAATTAACTTGCAAACCTTGTTTGCTTGTTTAGGTACGACAAAACCGTCAGGATATTGTAAACATCCTCCAAAAGGTTTCCGTTTAAGGAAAGCGATTTTGACGTTTTAAATGAAACATGCAGCATTAGCAAGCATTATCCAAATGGATTTAACCATGGCAATGAGGAAAATGTTTCGTCGTAATCGACACAATGTTGATAACGATACCTTTTCACTACAAGCCTAGCTTAGTACATTGGATGTTGCCATCCATGTATGTCTTCCTTGAAGACTTATATAGTACCAATAGGCACAATGCCTTCCGGTACAACAACCAGTGTCCATATTTAGTTGGTATACATGAAATCCATTTCGGAAATCATGGCACTTTGCCATAATAGGGAGTCGATACCTTGTATCACTTCTTTATACGTAGTCAGTTCGTGTTCCTCAATAAGATTGACATCTTTACGAGGTGAGATCAGAAACCCATACCTCCCAGGTTGTTTTTTGACTCTCTCCGACTTACGTGGTTCTTGTGTATTCGAAGATTATAGTACAATTTCATCCCTGATGAACTGTTTCTGTTCCATTAAGGACTCGTTGTCTGGAACAGTATTACTCTGATTTTCATCGAGTTTTACTTTCCTCCCACTTTCCACTGCATATAGGTATTCCTCTTAGGAAAACGCATGGCGAGCAACAATTAAATTTTCTCTTGTTAGATGCATAAGTACTATACTTTGGTTACCCTAGGACAACCTACAATTTAGGCACTTATCCAATTTGGGTTCTAGTTTGGTATCATCCAAACATATGCCCAGCATTCCCAAATTTCAGGAATTAGAAAACCCGGTTTCTTTCCTATTCATATCTAATATGAAATCTGTCAAACAGATTTTCATGAACCTTATTCAAAATAAGTTTGCACTGTTTAATGTGTATCCCTAGAAGGAAAATGGTAGCTCAGAGCGACTCATGATTAACCTTATCATGTCTAACAAAATTCAGTTTCTCTGTTCGGACACACCGCTCAATTGAGGTGTTCGGGGAGGAGTCCATATTGAAATAATACTATACTCTTTCAAGTAATTGAGAAACTTATTGCTTAAGTATTTCCATCATGGTCTAACCGTGAGGATTTAATACTTTAGCCGATCTGTTTGTCTACTTCGTGTCGAAACTCTTTGAATTTATCAAAAGTTTCTGATTCGTGTTTCTAAAGAAACAGATAACCATAACGCGATGCCACATCCGTAAAGGTTACGAAGTGTTCATATCCACCATTAGCCTAGCTATACATGGGCCCACTTACGTCACTATGAACGAGGGCTAACAGATCGATGGCACTTACACTTTTACCAAGTAAAATGTGTTTTAGGCCTTTTTTCCTAATAAACTAGATTCGTAGACATCATTTGAATAGAATCAAATCCGTCCTAGTATCCACTCTTCAAAAGTGTGGATATACGAGTCTTGTTTAATGTGTTCCAGACAATAATAAGACTCATCTGATTAAATCAGTTTGAGCTATTTGTTTGTCATGTCATACGTTTGAGATTCATTTATATTCAAAATATAAATATTGTTATTCACATCTAATGTGTTTATCTCAATATCATCTTTATAAAATGAAACACTTTAGTGTTCTAGAATATAAAGGTATATCCGCAACGGATTATACTCTGATATAGAGATAAGTGTTATGTTTCTAGTCAAACTAGTTACATTATAACAGTTTCCTAATTTAAGTACACACCGAAGGGTAGTTCCTAAACATAGGATTCTACGGTTAAAACAGCGACTCGACGTCTCGTCCTCGTTTCCGATTCGCAGATCAATCTCAACTGAAGTTAGTATCCTGCTAATCAGCAGATTCTGCACAACAGTACATATTTATGTACCACATCTAGTGTCAAAATCCAATTTTGAAACTAATTAGTGAACATATTTATGACAAACATGTTTGAAGTCGGAGCCTTGCGCCTCTTCACTTCCTTCATGTCTACCTTGTCCTTACGACAGTCACACTTCCAGTGACCCCGTTTGCCACAATTTAGGCAGACTTCTTGGGATATGTCCTTTGTCTTCCCAGAAGACTGTGATGATTTTGTCTTTGCCCACTTTTAGAAGCTCTGGCTCTGCCTCCTAGAGCATAGCTATCAACTCTCCAAGACTTTACTCTTGGTTCACAATGAACCTGCCTCAGCTATCGGGTAGAGACTATAAGATCAAATCTTTGGTAGTCTCGGCCACGTAGGTAATGCCCAGCTAACCTAGCCGATCGATGTCAGCAATCATCTTCGACACCTAGTGCTCGATAGATGTACCCTCTGACATACACGAGCTAAAGAGCTTCTTATGCAATTAGTACTTCTAAGATCTAAGGATAGATCTATGAAGATCTTTAATTTTATCATCATGTTACAAAGATCTAATCCTTAATTTTGACAACGAAATTAAAGTGTTATTGCGGTAAGCATAATGGATTGAGCATTAAAGTTATCATTACATGAATCTTCCAAAGATCATGTTCTACTATTTGCTCAACTCCAGGCTTAGGCCCGAGATGTTTCTCTATCAAATAAAGTAACTCCTCAGTTCCCAGGACTATCCTGAGGTATTATTCCCAATCTGAAAATTAAAGCCGTTTAAAGACATTATAACCCAGGTTTATGTTTTAAACGCTAATCTTTCATTTATCTTGATTGCTATAGTCCAACTATCCAATCAACGATTTTAGGTACTATTTAATATAATGATTATTATAGTCTAACTATATAATCAACTATAATTTTATTGATTAAATTCAAATATATTGATTACTATAATCCAATTATATAATCAACTATAAATTGAAGTAGTTTGAATACAGTCCAACTGTTAAATTAAAACAACGATTAAATATTAGTCCAACTAATATATTTAGTAATAAAGACGAAAAATGAAATGAGTGTGTATTGGCAAGTATCTAAACGAAATTGCAAATTTAATACTTGCCTCCCACTATTTTTCGGCGAGCCTCTAACCCTCTGTTGAGTACTCAGGAAACATTGTTTCCTAGTGGGCTAGGATCCCGTTAAATAACACACATTGACTTTGGCCAACAAGCTGTATGATATTTAACTAGGTAGATCTCTAAGATCAATTGGATCTCATCCAATTCCTAGATCCAGTAGGTGGACATCCAAATCCGAAACATATATACAATATATATGCCAATATATCCAATATATTTTCCTAACCTTTTTCCTCTGAATCAACTAAGCCTTGGCTTTGGCACAACAAACTTAATGATCCCAGTTAAGCGAGACCCATTGACCTTGGAAAGCTTCGTAATCGATGTCGATGGACAAGAAGTGATCTTGACTTTGGCCAACAAATCACAACTTGGACAAGACACCGATATGGAACAAAGCCTTCATGATTCAAACACATCCGCGATGGACAAAGGCCTTGACTTTGGCCAACAAACCAGTGCCAATCTTGGATCTTGAGAATGAATCATTCAATGGAAGGAAAAACAATTAATATGTGTTGAGGGTTTTTCACGTAATTGGCAACCATTTAATTATCTTTGTTAAGGTCTCATCATACACCCTTAAACATGCATTCTAAAAACATAATAAGGCGCGTAAATAAATTAATAATGATATGCGGATGGATATTTAAAACACTTTGTTCCTAGAACAAATCTCTTCATTTCCTCTCTCCCGCTAGCACAATATTTACTTCTACCCAATTACATAACACTTCTAAAGAAACCTCATTTACATTGAGGGGAATAGGTGAGAAGAGAAATACAAAGAGTCAAGAGGTAATAGGCTGGACACGCAGGTCCAATTTAATAAATTCTAAATTTATTACAACAATTTCCAAAATTGCCCTCACCCATCTAATATCCATCTGATATACATTATTCATACATCACATCCATGTATTCACACAAAGCATGTTATCAATCAATCTAATCCAATTAATTAATCTGAAATTAATGATCATCCAATGTTCAAACAACGATTTGATTTTGCGCGAGTCCGACTCGTTTTAAGAATAAGTACTCAAAGTATGAATTTTCGAATTATATTAAACTACAACATTAAATCCAATTTAATTTGTAATACTAATTCTATATTTAATTCCAAATTAAATAATTACACTTTATTAATGTGCCTTTAGCGACTTAGATTCTAAATCTAATCATAACGGGTCTCAAAGCCCCATTAACATCTAATGTCATTTAATTAAAGTCCAATGGGCTTTCAATTAATTTATAAGGCGTGGACATTGGCAAGCAATGCCCAATAAGGAATCACCATTTGCCAAAAATCAATTTAGGCTCATTATGCCCAATTAAAATTGTAAAGGTCCATTTTATTAAATTTGGACTTTATGGATATGGTTTTGGGCCCAATTGGATCCAACCAATTAACCTAAACCAAACTTGGCCCAACCAAGCCCATTAAGCCCAAATACAACTTTACAAGCCCAATTCCAAATTTAGCCCAATTAATTTTAATTACAATATTCCAAATTTCACAATTAAATTAATCAAAGTGTATAGCCATGATTAATTAACCAAATTAACATTTCCAAAATACCAATTTATATAATTAATCATGCTATTATCATCAACACATGTCCAACATAATTGAATCAAAAAATCATTCATTTTCCATGCTTCAACTCACGGCAATTAGGGTTTTATTGTCCGATTCCGATTCAATCCAATTAAATCCTAAATCAACATTTCTCAAGTCTTTCAAACTCATCCAATGATTCAAAAAACAAAAATCACCATGACATTAGGGTAGCACACCATTCGGCCAAGCCAAAATATTGGGGAAAATTTGTTCCAATTCAATTTTCATCAAATTAATCATGCATAACACTATGTTATCATTATTCAAGCATACTCAAACAATCAATTTCATCCAAACATGCTCAAATCAATTTTACCCAATTTTACCCTAAATCCAATTTCATGCTTAAATAAGGCTCTGATACCATTATTGGGTTTCTACTATAGTCCCAAGATCATTCAAGCAATGAAAATCATGTGAATACAATATATAAGTATGGCGGAATCATACTTACAATGATCGGATTTACGATGCGAGGAACAACAAAAATTTTCTGCTCCATGGATGAAGCTCTCGGCCATGGCTCCAATTTGTGCTCCTTGTTAATCTCCAAGCTCCAAGCTTTGTGTGTGGATTCCATGCTCAAGGGTTTGTTTCCCTATCACCTTTGGATGACTCTTTAGTGTGCTAGCACTAGGAAATTTTGCCACAAAATTTCCCCTAAAGCTTCTCCTTGCTCACGGCATTGAAGGAATTTTTAGAGAAAAATGGCCCAATGCCGAATGGAGAGGGAGAGGAAGAGAGAAGTTGTGTTGGTGTGCTATGTTATCTAATACACTAAATTTGAAAGTCAAATACCAAAAAAAATAATTAAATGGTAAATGTCTTTCAACCATCACATTTGAGTGTTTCACACTCAAGCATCATCCAACAACTTTCATCACAATAAAGTGATAAAGTTGACAAGTGATGTGACGCTTAATGTGACTTATGGGCCCCACTTGATTCGAAATGCGAGTGGGCCCGCAAACATTCCCGGGCTCGGGTTCGCTAATTCTGAATTAATGAATTTTCCGTTGCGACGTAATTAAATCAAATTTAATTAAATAATTATGCCTAGCAAAATTACTATTCACGTCGCTAGCGAATTAATTCTAAATTAATTCGTTCGCCCGAATTAAAATCCAATTTTAATTCCGCGTCGAAATCTAATTTCATATAATATATCGAATATATTATTTTATTGATTAATTCCAAATTAATCGTTCTCTCTCTTTAAATAATATTTTATCCCAGATAAAATATCTCTGTAATTAATCCTAGATTAATTTTCTCTCTCAATTAATTAATCCCAGATTAATAATGTGCGAGTCATACGTCATCGGTGAATCTTCAGGAAGCGACCCATGAGATCCCCGAATATGTTGACAGTAAATCCGGTCGTCGGACTATACGAACATGTACGTACCTAGTACTACGTTTTTACCAATTTACAAGACATGGTTGGCTTCTAGCATAGTACCGTGCCTACCCAATTCTCCAGAAATATTCTTAAAGGAATATGTAATCTATATCAGGCGTAGTATACGTAGTATTGCGTATTGCGATCCAATATCGGATGTCACATGATAGGCCTGGGGCTGGAATTGTGTCTGCCCCGTACGAAGCACATATCGGATCTCTGGTAACTAGTCTCTATAATCGGATAACTATGACCTAGCCATATTATCCCGATAACTGCAACATATAAGAGCATCAGTTTTGTATCCTACGTGATCATCATCTCCACTATGACTGGAGTGATACTTCCATCTTGACATCACACCCAATACACTACGATTCTTAATATACCCAGAAGAGACGTACACAGAACCGGTTAAAGCCCTGGACGACCAAAACCAAAGTATATTGATTGTCGCAGGTATTAGCGGTGCAAGTCTCAGGTTAAGACCAAATACACCTACCCTGATTCGGACTTCCATAGACACATAGTCATACTACCAATGGAATTCCGAGGTGTCTATCCAGAGCGAAGCTGTTCCCGTACCATCGGTAAACACAACCTCCTATTACACTTGCATGAGTATCCACTACCCAAATATATGAGAACTATGACGTTATGCTCTCATAACACGCACAAGTGCAATAATAGTCTATTCCGCATTATCGATGTCCAATCTCGATAATACTCCGACTAGGGATGTTTTAATGATTAAACCTTCATGGATTGATACTGTCTCATATCTTATCAATCCGGAACTAATCATATGGACTTTTATCATTTATATATCCCGGTAATCTAATTATAAATGATAAAAGAGCAATTTTCTCTGTCACATAGTTAATTTGTACAACAACACCATGTTCTGTACAAATAATGATGCCATGGGTCATAATTGTCCAACACATTGGTCCACTGCTTTCGTTCGTTGCCTCACGGTTTTGAGTTTTTCGTTTCCTCTGTTTCGCTGCTGTTTCTTGTTGTGTTTTCATGTCATTGTTTTGGGGTTGTTTCCGGGGTTGTTTTAGACTGTTTTGGGATTATTTCTGGGTTGTTTTCAGTGTAGTTTGTGGATGGTATATGCGGCAGTTTGTGGGACAGTTTGTGAAGGGTTTTCTCGGTCACTACAGTGCAGTTTCAATGAGTGTTTTCGGTGATATTACAGTGGGTAATTTAGTGACTGTTTCGGTGATGATGTTTGCTGTTTAGGAGGGGTTTTGGTGATGATGTTTGCTGCTTTATTATTTTCGGTGGTGAGGGTGTTTAGGGGGCTATGGTTTCGGTTGCTAGAGAGGAGGAGAAGGGAGAATTATTTTTTTTTGCTTCTTACTTTTTGCCTTGGGCGTGAATGCTAGGTTATTTTCTTTTGTGTTTTTGTGAGAATGAGCTAGGGGTTCTAAGGTTGGTTTAGGCTTCTTTTTATAATGCTTTGCTAGGGTTTCTAGGTAAGGAAGGGAATCCTCAAAAAAAGTGAAGTGTTTTGATTGGTTTATGAAAGGAATAGATGTGTTTAATTTAGGGAGTGAATATCTTAATTGGTGTTTGATTAGGGAAGGGATTTGATTAGATTAGGAAGGGATTTGATTTTATTTATTTAATTTAATTTAATTTAATTTGTGACATGTATTTTAAATATTTTAATTATTTTTTTGGATGGGCTAATTGGGCTGCTTGAGCGTGAGGCTAACAGCAAAACTAGAAGTACCGACACAGTTCGAACGACGATTCGAACGCTACACGAATGCCCGCAATCTGCTTGACGTTCGAACGTGCTCACGAACGCAGCACGAACGCGAAAGCAGTGAACATGTGAATTGAATCTGATGACATACTTATTCTAAATTTCCCCTTCCGACATTCGTTTCCCGCGACTTCCGCAACCTAAAGAGTAGTGCCTCCGTACGAGACTCATCATCGGGACTTATATGCAAAAATGCAGTGCCTACAGTGTTACTGGATAACATTAACTATTTACTTTGACCTAATTGGATTAATCTAAAATCACACAAGGGCTTTGTTGTAATTTCATAAATATCTCTACCATTGGATGATATTTTGGTAATTATAAATATGTAATAATATGTGTATTTTGCTTGATTTAATTGGATTAAATCAAAGTGGTAGACATGTAACTAATCCATTAATTAAACTTTGTCTTGATTTAATTGGATTAAATCAAAGTGGTAGATAAAGGTGATCAGTCACATCTAATTATATATATTTGGACAAATTGAATTAAGCCCTCATAAAAGTTAATTAGAACTTTTATTAATAAGAGTTGCCTAAGTTTTGCTATAAATTGCAAGTTTGAGCAAGGTTTTAATCAAGCTTGAGAAAACTAAAACAAGCAAGAGTTAGAGAAATTAGCCTAAGTAGAAGTTTTGTGAGAGAAGCTTTGGAAGTTCTCTACAACATTTCAACAAGGAGAAATTAAGATTGGATCTTGAAATCAAGCTTGCAAGCATTAGAATCAAGATTGGATCTTGAAGTCAAGCTTGCTAACCTTGGAAGTTCTCCACAACATTACAACAAGGAGAAGAAGATTGGATCTTGTAATCGAACTTGCTAGGTAAGTTTGATCTTCTCCGAAACTATGTTTTTCATTAGTGAGACATATAGTGATGAATTATGTATTGGATACATAATTGCATAGCTTGATGTTGAAATTAAATTAAACTAACAATTGTGTACTGATACTTTGGAAGTATAAACATAATTTGTGTGTGATTGGATCAAAAATGTTCATATTGGACATGGAACATAAAATTAGAGTTTGGAACTCTAGTTGATAGCTTGGAGGTATGGATACCATTCTAGAATCACTTGACCACATTTGGGTGACCTAGAATTATTCATGAGTCATTTCATTGTGGGATTCTATTTTAGTTTGTATTTTGATTCAAAGAAATGCATATATATAATATAATATATTGTTTGTTGTATAACATTTGTTGTGGTTGTTTTTGAAATTAAAATTTGTTTGTATGTTTTTAAATACGTTTAAGGTGTTTTAGAAAATAAAAAAAAATGTTTCAATATATTTTCTCGATAGGGTAGCGTTGCAATGCTGTCCAACAACGGGCTGCTGCATGCAGAACGCGCTGCAGCGCACTAGGTGCGCATGGACCGGGCAATGTTCCTCGTCTAGTTTTATCCTAATTTGGTTTTTCCAGACTCAGATTTTTCCTCGATTTTCCTTAAACACTTGTAATGGAATATTGTATTTCATTAAAAAAAATTAAAAATATTTCATAATGCAGCGCACTAGGTGCACATGGACTGGGCAATGTTCCTCTCTCTGGTTTCTCAGATTTATCCTCGGTTTTTTCCTAAACACTTGTAATGGAATATTGTATTTCATTAAAAATTTTAAAAATACACCCATACTTGATTACCACGGGTTAGACCCACTTCCGATGCGTGGGGCACTGATCCGACCCTAGGAGTCTCACATCCGCCCCCACATAATCATGCTACATTTCATGTTATGAGAATATATTAAGTTATGATCATGCCATTGTCGGTGTATATATTATTTTTTAGGCAAGTTGGAAATGTCATGTGGGTTAGCCGAAATAGGGGTTTTGACCGCAAACTCCATTAGTTATGTTTTAGGTATTTCAAGCGACAATATCGATTGTGTCAAAATGACCCTTTAATATGTCACAAGCATGTCATGTCATGTGTATTATGAAGGAGTTTTAACGGTATAATCGGGTAACGCAGCGGAACGCGAAAAATAAAATTTTTCGATTTTGTTGATTTTCCTTGGATAATTAAAATAAACTAATTTATTCTAATCACCCAAATCTGAAAAATCAATTTTGCACAAAAGTCCAAAAATTACCATAAACTCTAATATTTATCAAACTTTTATATTTTGATCATTTTAGTCATAACTTGTCAATTATAAGCTTAGGTGATTTCCAATCACTACCAAAATGATTTGTATATCTAATATACATCAAAATACATCCAATGTATGAAAAGCCCCAATTTTGATTTGGGCATAAATCATAATTTTATCAATTAATCTAATTAAGCAAAATTAACCAAAATTAATTCAATAGAACACTTTAATCCATTCTCTACGACTCCAATCAAGTCTCACCACTTTGAAATAACTCAAGAATATTTCTAGGTCATTATTGAGTGGCCTAACAACTCTAAAATGACAACAAGTCATCTAATGACAATTATAGCCTTAATTACACTAATTAAGCTTATTTTAATTATTACACATGCATATATTCAATAATTAGGCTTTCAAGAATCTCAACACAAATTCAAGAAAGGGAAAAATAAACTCATGAGCTTTGGAATTTCAGAAACAATTTTCAAATAAAAGGAAGTTATCAAATACCTTATTTTCAAGCTTTTCTTTTGATTTTTCTCTCTAGCTCTCTAAATTTTTTCTTGAATTCTTAAATTGATCACTTGAAAAATGAAAAAAAAAATTTCCTTTTATACTTATTTTTAAAGTCTTGGACGAAACTCTAGCAAAAAAGAAAAGAGATATATTTTTTTGATTTTTTTAATCTTATTAAAATAAAGCCAAAAATAATTTTAAGACTTATCCAAAAAAAAAACAAAAACAAAATTTGTCATTTCCAAGCTTTATTTTCACATTAGATATTTTTATTTTTAATTACTTTAATTATTTAACAATTAAATAATCAAATAATTAATAAATATAAATATCTAGATATATGTATTATATTTACATTAAATAATCAAAATACATATATATATATATAATATTTGTCAAATATCTTATTTGACAATTAATTAATGTGTATTTAATAAAATCATGTATTAAATACAAATACACATTAATTAAAAAATGATCAAAATATCCTTATGCATGTATTAATTCGTTTAATCGTTAAACGATTTATAAATAATCAATATTATTTATAATTGTTGTCATAGTGCTCTATGAGTATATTTCATTATGTTAGACTCTTTAAGTTCAGGCATATCAGTCACGAAATCCAATTTCGTGTCCATATTTTACTCACCCGTAAATTATGACGACCACAGATAATCTCGCTGAACTATATAGGTTGAGGTCATTGCATACGCATAATCCCTCCGTCACAGGTTTCAGGATTATACCAGAGATACAGAAATATAACAATCAAATCTCTTTAGTTATAATTGTTGGGGTTTTAAGGGGGAATATCGGTAACGTAGTGGAATAGTGGAAAATCAAAATTTTCCGATTTCAAAATTTTTTTTTGGATCAATTAAATAAACTTATTTATTTAATTATCCAATTATCAAATTCTGAAAAATTACACAAGAGATCAAATTTCTTGGTAATTACCGAATTGCCCCAAAACTTTGTAAATTGATCATTTTAGTCCAAAAGTTGTCAAATACAATTTTGAATGATTCTAAATCATTTCTAAAATGTTTTTCAATAAATCTAATGCATCAAAATCAGATTTCACACAAATCCCCAATTTTTAGTCTAATGCCGTGAGCCACCTAAAATTTTCAATTAATTGCAATTTGGTCTCTTTAGTTCAAAACATGCCAAAATCAAATCCAATCAACCTAAAATTTTACATGCATCATATTCATAACATAATACATCACATATATGAAAACCCCCAAATTTGGAGTGGGTTATGAACTCTAATTTTTCAATTTCATCAAATTGTCCAATTTCACCAAATTTATAAAATCCAACACTTTAATCCATTCAATACTTCACCAATCAAGCCTCACCACTTTGAAACAACTCTAGAAAAATTATAGGTCACCAAGGAGTGACTTACTAACTCTAGAATGGCAACTTTGATTTTCAAAGAATCAAAAGTAAGCTTTAAAATAAGTTTAAGCTCACTTACATGCATCAATCTTTCACACAAGTTCTCAACCAAATAAAACACAAACTATAAGAAGATAGATAACATCAAAGCATCACAAATTGAAGCTAAGTATGTTAGAAACATTTTTCATGTCGGAGGAATTGAAAGAAAACTTACAAATGCTTAAGATTTCCAAGATTTTCTTCTTTTCTCCAAACATTTTCTCTCAACCACTTTTGTGTTCTATTTTGTGTATATGAACTTCTCTAACCCTAAAAGATGAAACAAAACAATATATACTCACAAATTTAAGCCTTGGCCGAAATTGGTAAGTAAAATAATATCTAGATATTATTTTTGTTTCATTTAATTTTTGCTTTATCAACTTGCATTCTAAATCATTACAACTTTAATGAATTATTCAACAAGTCAACAATTGCAACTCAAAAATATAACACTTATATTTAATTTAGGGTATGGCCGAATTTGACAATAATAAAAGGAAATTGATATTTTCAATTTTAACAATTTAAAATAAATATCCAAGGAAGTCAAATCCAATTTGACAACATTTTCCTTTAATATAAAGTCAAACATTTACACTAATAATTATTTCCTAACTTTATCAATTCATAAGATATTTATATTTTAATTATATTAATTATTTAACAATTAATTAATTAACTAATTAATTAAATACAAATATCTCAAATATATGTATTATATTTACTTTAAATATCTCAAATACATATATAAATGATATATGTCAAATACCTTTATTTGAAAATTTATTAATGTGTATTTAATAATATCATATATTAAATACAAACACACATTAATTAGGAAATGACGGTTCCGCCCGTTTGCATGTATTTTTCGTTTAACATTTTAACGATTTATAAATAATCAACATTATTCATAAAAGTTACCCAAGTGCTCTACGAGTATATTTCATTAGTGAGACTCTCTAGATTCAAGTATATCCGTCACAAAATCCAATTTCGTGTCATAATTTACCCACCCATAAATTATGACGACCACAGATAAACTAGCTGAATCATACAGGTCGAGGTAATTGCATACGTATAATCCCTCCGTCACAGGTATCCGGATAATACCAGAGATATATATGTAAACATCAAATCTCTATAGGTACTATCCCGTCAACGTATCTATTAGCAATCTCTAAATGACATTCGGAACTTACTTCCGAAGTATACTGTGGCCACAGATTTAACAGACTGCTAATCATATATGGACTACCTATGCTCTGTACACAGAACTGACGGATCCTATCTTGATACACACAGGATATCCTGAGGATCGGTCCACACCCAACGAACAAGCGGAGGTCTGATCTAAATAGATCAGTGACGTGACTGTCATCTAAGTATGGAGGATGTCTCATATATCCACAGTGGTATCTCAAGTCGAAGGACCATATGCTACTCAACCCGAGAAGATTCTTAATGACGTTAGTGTACCATCCATTAAGAATCGAAGTGAGTCGTTCAGTGTTTATCTATTATAAACACCTACACGTCTATACGAGTCTCCCTAGACTCATGGTTCATTGGGATGAACCATCGGACCAAGTCTCGATATACGACATGTACTGGTCTCAACGGATTTGACTAACCGACCCGTGTTAGTAAATCTTGACCATGAACTATATTTGATAATATACATTTAGCAGTAACACTTCCAAATGTCAATTACAAACTAACTTTGTAACTGTGTACTGCATTATATATTATCGAGCCTTTGTCTAATATATACATATCACTAAACCACATTTAGTTTCAATCTAATCGTAATCAGATCGAATACGTATATAAAAACAAGAGGTGCAACCACTAAGTAAGTAATATTATGGAAAATGGGATGTTCGTATTCATGAATCAGACATAAATACGGTCCGGATTGGCGCTCTGAGCACCAAACCCAACAATAATCTCGTCGACGTATTAATTAACGAACTCTTAATAACATTTAGAATTCTCTTCTACAGTGTACCACGGGCCTATAGATTTAACAGATCGCCAACCCATATTGAATACATATGCTCTGCAAACATAACTGACAGATCTTTTTTGATACACACAGGATATCCTGAGAATTAATTCACACTCATCGAACAGGCGGAGGTTTGACATAAATAGGTCGATGACGTGACTGCCATCAAAGTGGGGAGGATATCTCATATATACACAGTGGTATCTCAAGTCAAAGAATCATTATACTACTCAACCCGAAAAAATTCTTATTGACATTGGTGTACTATCTATTAAGAATCTTCGGTGAGTCATTCAGTTTTTATCTGATATAAACACCTACATGTCTATACGAGTCTCCGAGACTCATGGTTCATCGAGTAATAACCATTGAAATCCTTGATTCCAATATACGATATGTACCGGTCTCCGCGGGTTTACTTACTAACCAAGTAATGTAAACCTTGATCAGAAACAATTTAAAAATGATATTGTTATGATACAACTCAATGACAGTTGCAACGCTTTTGCAACAGTATCATAACTAATCATTCAAATGTCTATTACGTCTTTACCATTTAATAAAAGATGTTATATTAAAGAAACTATTTATTTTATTCAAAATAAAATATTTACATAAGTATTTACAGGGAAATACATCATAAAATTGACGCTCTGAGCACCAATCCTAATATATTAGTGGTAGCCTGAGTAATTCAGCATGAGTTAAGTAGCGTTCCAGGAAAGCCTAGATGTTCGAGAAACATTGTAAGCTATTATGTAAGCATAAATTCATGCATTGCATCATTCACGTGCATGATTATGATTATAAGTTCAAGTACACTAATCTTGTTTAAACACGTCCATAGATTCCATGCAGGCGGAACGGTTTGGTTCCATTCGAGCACGTGAGCACGTTGGCATTTGAGCGTCAATTCAGTGAGTGAACAATACATATTTACATGTTTCAGAAGTAATCGTTTTATGCTTCGTAAATAGTTTACATGATTATAGTTTATATTTTAGTCAGTGTTCAGCTTACGTATGCTTGATTATAGTTTTTGAATATGTATGCTTGATTTCTGGATAAAGTAATAGTTCAACTCATATATTTTTCAATGGCTTAATTTATTTTGAGAAAAAAATATTTATTATTCGAGGTTCGGGGATCCCTTTTTATTATTCGAGAATCCTCATCCTCTCCCCTGAAATAATTATGAGGGGACGGGGGTGACAGAGATATCTAAAGATTATTGGGGACGGGTGTGGGTGTGTGTGCACGCGCTCGCGCGTGCGTGCGTGCGTATGTGTTATTTATTATTCAAGGTTCGGGGATCTCCTTTTATTATTCGAGGATTCTCATCTTCTCCCCTGAAATAATTACGAGGGGATGGGGAGATGACAGAGATATCCAAAGATTATCGGGGACGAGTGTATACACAAAATGATCATTAATTTACTGTTGAGAAAAGTCAAATTTTCCATTTAAAGTTTGGCATAAGCTCAAAGCTACCCGTAAACTTTAAATAAGTTCGGCGTTACATCCAGTATTATTAAAATGTCTCATTTTCCTTTTTTTACGATAACAGTGTCAATGAGAGAATGATATCACGAGGGTAATTAAGTCATTTTACAAATGCTAGTTTAATGTATTTAGGATCAAAATTAAACGCTGTCGTTTAGTCATTTTACATATAACTATCCACTTTGCTTTCTCAAAATTTTCTTTTCCACCAAACATAACAAAAGGAAAAGGGGAAAAAATATTGCAGCAACAACAGACGTAGATTCGAATCCGAAAAGTTCATTGTGAACTCGGGGGATATGCAAAAAAATCTTCGACCAATTCGACGCTAAAATTATTTTTCAAATAAAATTTTAACTCTGTTAAGGTTAAAGTGGAAAATAAAACATTTATTATAATTATAAGTGGATTGCTGAACTTGTTTAAAGTTGGTGTTTAATTTTAAATTTAGATATAATTTTAAGTGGAATAAGTAAATTTTCCCTTTACTATTGGATCCTTTATATGATTAATGCCACCTCATTTAAAATTAATTTACTTGTATAAATTGTAGTGATATAGAGTGAACTGAAATTTTTTTATAAACTAGTTATTAAATTAGAAATTTTAATTTTTATACATGCATGTATGTGTAGTAGTAAAAAAACAAAAAAATTGAACACAAAAAAGTTCAGATCCAAATTCAAATTTTAAAATATTTAACCGTTAATGTATACCCTGATACTATCTTCAAAAATTTTAATTATACATGGACATAATCTTAAGATCTTAAAAAAAAAAAAAAAAAAAAAAAAAAAAAAAAAAAAAAAGAACCCTTATGGGATTCGTATAAGCTAGAAGATAATTCATTACTCAATTTCTAATAGTCCCTATGCCACTTTTTCTTTCTTAAAATTCCAAATATATAAAATAAGTGTTGTGAAAACAAGATACTTTATTTCCATTCCTTTTTTTTTTTTGTTTAATAAAAAATGGAATAATGCTCCTCAAAATTCAAATTCAGATCGTAAAGTTAAATAAAATTATTTGAATATGTGTAGTAGTGTTTACATTCATATGTCTAAATGAATTCCAAAGTAATAAATTTTGGATCGACCTCTACATTACAAATGTCAAAATCTTGTACCAAAATCCCATTTGTCTCTATCCACTCATCTTCACTCCTATATAAATTTCACCAACCCACCATCATCACTTCCTCACACCCATTTCATCAAATTACAAAACCCCATATCTATCAAAAAAATCATTATCACTCCCATTTTTCATTCCATTTAACCCAAAGACCATTAACAAATTCTCTTACAAAGAGAGAGAGAAAGAGGAGGTGCAACATTTGAACTAACTATGGAGTTTATAATCTCAATCTTTATAATATGCTCATTCTTCCTCTTTCTCTCTTCTCTTCTTTCATATTTTTTGTTTCAAAGGCAAAAAAGAGAAGCCAAAAAATGTGCTAAGCTTCCTCCTGGTTCAATGGGTTGGCCTTATATTGGTGAAACTCTTAAAATTTACTCTCAAGACCCTAATGTCTTCTTTGCCACTAAGCAAAAAAGGTTCTTTGTTAGCTATTATCATGCATATATAGTTTCATTTTCTTTGCTAATGATGGAGCCATAAATTTGTTTTTTGTGTTAATTAAAATTTCAGATATGGAGAGATATTCAAGACACACATACTCGGCTGCCCAAGTGTTATGTTAGCGAGTCCTGAGGCAGCAAAGTTTGTGCTTGCAACTCATGCTCACTTGTTCAAGCCAACGTATCCGAAAAGCAAAGAGAAAATGATTGGCCCTGCTGCTTTGTTCTTTCACCAAGGAGACTACCATGCTCATTTGAGAAAGCTTGTTCAATGTTCTCTGTCCCCAGAAAGAATCGAGAAGCTGATTCCTGATATTGAATCCATGGCCATTTCTGCCTTGGAATCTTGGGCTGGGGGACAACTCATTAACACCTTTAAAGAGATGAAGAAGGTTCAATACTTTTATATTTTTATATGTTTTTGTTTGAAACGTGTTTCTAATGTGTATGCTATTAGAAAAATTGGTTATCTTGACAGTTAATACCTGTCATGAAATGAGTTTCATCACAGAAAACTCTAAGTATCCAGAATTTTTGACAGAAAAATTTATGTCGAGAATTCTTGACACCTAATATCAAAACCAAAATAATATCGCAAGATAGGAGGCCAAAGGTGTCAGCCGTGTGGGTTAACCCGAGACCTGTTTAGGGGTGGGACATGCTCCTATCTTGTCATGTGATAGTTTGGGGCTAAACGAAGCCGTATAAACTATAGTATTCATGGATTTGGGAAGTGGGGTTGTTTGGATTTTTTTTTTTTTTTTGTTTTGTTTTGGTTGGGTGATTTTTTTTTGGATGATTGAGCTAACATGTGGGTTTCATTGATCCTCTACAGTTCGCTTTTGACGTGGGCATTCTGACCATTTTTGGTCATTTGGATGGTTGCTATAGGGAGAAGCTGAAGCAGAATTATCTCATAGTTGATAAAGGCTACAATTCTTATCCAACAAACATTCCAGGGACAGCATATCACAAAGCCCTCTTGGTAATTAATCAACTATTAAAGTTTAGTCAGTAGTATAGTTAAAAAGAAAAAGGGACAGGCTTACTGCAAGCAGAGAGACTTTTTAATAACATGTTCATGATTATTTGGTTACTAATTGTTGTTGCAATTCATTTGTTTGAAGGCAAGGAAAAGGCTGAGTCAGATTGTGAGTGAGATAATCTGTGAGAGGAAGGAGAAAAGGATTATGGAAAAGGATCTGTTGGGTCATCTTTTGAACTCAAAAGATGCAAAGGGCCAAATTCTAACAGAGAATCAAATTGCTGATAATATAATTGGAGTACTCTTTGCAGCTCAGGACACCACAGCTAGTGTGCTAACTTGGATTCTCAAATACCTCCAAGATAACCCAGAGATTCTAGAAGCTGTAAAGGTCAGAATTAAAATTTAAAAAAAAAAAAAAAAAAAAAAAAGGAAAAGGAAAAGAATCTCATTAAAAGCAGGGCTCAAGATTTTTTATTTTTATTTTTTATACAATTCAATTCCCATCATACTCATTTGAGCATGTTCGAATCCAGACTTCTTGTTTTCGTTAAAGAGATTTTACCAATTGAACTAACTGAAACCACGAAGATGATTAATTGACTAAATATGCTTAATTACTGTTACAGGCAGAGCAAAAAGTAGTATATGAATCAAACAATGGAGGCAAAAGGGCCTTAACATGGACACAGACAAAGAATATGCCATATACATATAGGGTAAGTTCCTACAGTGTTCCTATATTTTATGTGATGAAAAATGAAAATCATCACAGCCATGAAAATAGAATCTGATTTTTTATATTATTTTTTTTTTGTGTGTGTATTATTAACTCATTTCAGTTCATATTGGAGAGTATGAGGATGGCCAGCATTATATCCTTCACATTCAGGGAAGCTGTGTGTGATGTAGAATACAAAGGTGAGGGCCTTGTAATAAATTTATAAAGAACTAGAAGATTCTATAAGTGACAACATTTAAGAGGTTTCTATTCTGATTAAAAACAAATTAATTAATTGATTAATTAACTTAATGAACAGGATTCCTCATCCCAAAAGGCTGGAAAGTGATGCCATTGTTCAGGAACATCCATCACAATCCTGAATTTTTCTCAAATCCTCAAAATATTGACCCTTCTCGATTTGAGGTACGTTAGCAAACATTAGCTGTCAAATATTAAAAAAAACACAGTAAAGTTTTTTATTTTTTTGGATTTTTTTTTAAATGGTTGTTGGTTGATGCAGGTAGCCCCAAAACCCAATACATTCATGCCTTTTGGCAATGGAGTGCATGCTTGCCCTGGAAATAAACTTGCCAAGCTGGAGATGCTCATTTTAATCCACCATTTAGTCACCAAATTCAGGTACAAAATTTACACACATTGAAATATTTTTGGGCACATGATTTTTATCAAACACTTGGCAGACTATATAATTTTTGACAACTCTGTTTTTATTTGCAGGTGGGAAGTTGTTGGTTCTCAAAATGAGATTCAATATGGCCCATTTCCAGTTCCACAACAAGGACTCCCTGCAAGATTTCAGAAAATCTCTTCTTAAATAATTTTAATTGTTTTTTTCCTTGTAAATCTTATTAGAGCTTCACTATGAATCAAATTTAGATCTTTTTAATGTAGATTTTAAGCATGTATGTACCATATCAAATGAGCAAGATCATTAATGGGAATATTTTTTTCCCAAATTGAAGTTTAATGTTATTACTCTAGTTTTGTTGTCTTGTACTTCTTTTTTTTGAATTTTTTCTTTTGGTTATAGTTTAATACCAATCTAATTTTCATTAAGCGGTGTTCGAATCTCAGATATCTTATTTTGAATCAATTTCAATATATTTTTTTAATTATAATTTTAATGAATCTGTAATGTAATATAGTATTTTGAATAAGGTTAAATGTGATGTGACATACCCATATGAATGATAATTTTTGAAATAATTTATTATGTTATTTAACAATTCACAAGATAAATTTCATTTCAAGTGAGAGGTAACTAATTTCAGATTATTGTGGATATAACATAGTATTAAGGGTAGTAAGTAAATATTGTATAAGGAATATGAAATATTAAATTTATCTCTAAAATAATATTGAATATAACCGGACTCGACTTTAAATATATGGTTATGGGCATATCATAGGATTGAAATCCTACATTCCGACTCGATTTTTTGAATTTTAAATAGAAAAAAAAAATTTATTTTAATTTAATTTATTCACCCTTATGTAACACATCCCACTATAGTTTGAACTGGTCGAATTGAGATTCAGCATTCGATCATAAGTCTTGTTCCGACCTCTAAAAAATTTGTCAAAATCGACGAGTCGGGCCGAACTAATTAATTCCTAAATTTTTTTAAAAATCAAAAATAAAAAATTAATACTTTTTTATAAATTTTAATTAATTAAAATTATTTATAACATCATCTTATTTTACCGGTTCAATCAGAATAGTTCAATTGGTCGAATCGATGACCTATTAAATCTTTTAGATCAATGATTCGATCACCGATTTAGTTCGGAAAACAAGGTAGATATTGCTTGACGTGGGCATCAGCAGCAGGTGGTCTCAAAATGGCCATGTGTCCATCGCTTGATTGGCTAATTTAGAGGGACCGGCAACCAATTAAGCACACTACAGTTGTGTTGAAGCCTACCCATATCTTTCATTCTTTAATTTTGAAAATGAGGCCATTGTCCGGTTGCCGGTGGCCCCATACTTTGATTTTTTTTTTTTTTTTTTCCCTGAAGGGACAAATGATAAATCACCTAATAATTAAGGGAAAATGACAAATAAATCCCAATATTTGATCAAATAATCATAAATACACTTTTCATTAAAAAATGGTCACAAAAATCCTTTTTCGATATTTTTATCTTAAACTATTTATACAAAGTATTAACTTTATCAATGAAATCAAATATAAATAATAATTATATTAATAAATTTATAAATAGAATATCAAAATGCAAGGACGAAGGTAGAAGATTATATGATGTGGGATTTTTCAATTTTTAAGAGGTTTAATTTATAAATTAAATGTGATATCTCTATTATTTATTTAATACTAACCGAGAGAGTTCGGCTAACTCCTAACTTACAAGAAACTTCATCTCTGTCAAAATGTTAAAACATCAACCTTTGTGTAAATAATTAAAGGAAAAATATCCAAAGAAGGTCGTCATAATAATTTGACCAAATAATGGGGTCTATTTATTTATTTTCCTACAATTAAAGACATTCTAGTGGAAGGTGACGTAAAAATGTAGGGCAATGCACATAACCCACCGCCATAAACCCAGAAAACTGACCTATCCCTATCCCTAACTATTTTGTCCTCAATTATTCCAAGCAATTGATCCTTGAAAGATTTCTTGCCCAAAGGGCAATTTTTTTTTATTATTATTATTTTTTAAGACTCAAATCGAGCCCGAACTAATTATTTTAAAATTTTATTCATCAATCCAACAGGCTTGGGCAAAATGCCACCCCTAATTCTGAAATTTGAAATAACGAAATCTGACTAAAGATTAAAACTACAAACAAACAAATTACATTAAAAAAATTAAATTTAAAATAATATTATTAGTATCATCATATTCGATGTATCATTTTGTTTTGGACGTTTAAAACTTTATTCTTTAAAGCATAATTTATGAATCAAGGTGCATCTGCCGTCATTTTTTTTTGGAAATGTTGGAAATTTTATTATTAAATCACCCGATTCGAATTTAAGTTGATAAGGTAAAGTCTCTGAGTACCGCAAGTTCTTACAAGAAGTACATCATCTAAATTCAAACTTATGACTTGAGCAACTCAATCATAAGTCTTATACCACCAACCCACACCCTTTGGGAACGGATGAGCCGTCATATTTGTGTAAAGATTTAATTGGAAAATCATAATATCATATCGAGCAAATCGAACATGGATCATTTAAGTAATAGTGGTTTAAATAATGAGTTACGACAAATCGATATAATTCTTCAAACATACGATATTCTTAAATGATACATGACCATAAATTATGATTAGGAGCCGTTTGATAGAGCTTCTCAGTGATATAAAAATACTTTTCAAGAGTGAAAAGTACTTAGAAATAGTGTTGAGGAATTATTGTGGAATATGAAGGCGAAAGTGAAGCTATGAAGAGGAGTAGTTGAAGATGGAAATAAGAACATGACGGGGAAGAGAGTAAGGATTGTGGGTGACAAGAGGAGAAACTGAAAGGATGAATTTAGTGTATAAATATGCATTATTTCATTTTATTGCTTGAGAGATTGTTTTGAGAGTGCATAAATAGGGGGCGTAATCGAGCCTAGTAGTACTTAGCTAGGCTCAACTCAATAAGTATATATATGTCAAACTCGGCTTGTTAAGAAAATATTAAGGTCGAGCTCGACATGAATTTGATTAGTAAATGATTCGGCTCAACTCAACTCGAATAATATAAAAAAAAAAATTATTTTTTATTTACTTAATCAAATTTTAAATAATTTCTCTACAAATTCAAATGTTTGTGATCTATATATGTTTGCATATGTGTGTGTATATCGAATCGAGTTGTGTCAATAAGATTCGAGTCGAGTTTATTTCGAATAGTGTTCGTGAGTAAAAAACGAATTGAATCGAGATTTTGTGAGTCGGTTTTGTTTAATAATCGATCTATTATTTTCGAATAGCTCATTTATTAAATAAATTAATGTCGAACCAAGTCAAATGTGAATCGATCTGAAATAGTTTATGAACGACTTGATTCATTTACAACCCTAACTATAAATAAGATATGGAGAAACCTTTCCCATATTTTCATTTTCTCAAATAAGCTAATTCCATAATTAAAGTGGGCAGTCAAATCTTGTTGGATCTACAAGATTGTGTTACAATATATTCAAAAATGACATCTCCATGAACTTGAAGTATCAAGTATCAAAATTTGAGATAGTGTTATTCTGTTTTTATATTTATACTTTGATCTGTAAGAGCTACTTGATGAAGATTAGCAATGTTGGCTCCTTTGTAGCATAATGTTTCACCTAGCGAAATTTCATTGTTTTGCCATATAAAATGCAAGTCATTTCATTTTCATATTATTATTTTTTTTAATTTTTTTTGAATCGTTGGAAACTCCGTCGCCAAACCACCTCTTCCGAACTTAAACGAAGCAAGTAAAAACTTCGGCTATCTCAGGCTCTTACAAGAAACGTATTCCCTGAATTCGAACTCATGACCTCAAAGTGAGATCATGAGCCATACACTATCAAGCCACGTCTCTTGGGGACCATTTTCATATCATTGTTTCTTCTTACTTACCAATGTGTGTTAAAAATATATTCAAAACTACTTGCATTGAGAAGAAATTAAAGGTATTTTTTTCTTATCTTATATTTATATTAAATTTAAGAAATTACATCCTGCTAGCCCAAAAACCCAATCGGGGGAAATATCACCGGTCAGTTCCAAAATGGGCCCACATCAACAAGGCCTATTTTAAATTTGACTTAGGCCTCAGCCTGTCCTGATTTGCAACTAGCAAGACCCCGGCGAGCCCAAAAACCCAATCGTGGGTCCAGTGATGTAACGGCATGTTTGGCATACAACATAGTTAAACCTCCAAAAATTAATATTCAATAAATTAATAATTTCTCTAAAATAATAATTTTTTTGGTCCCAAATTGGGCCAATTTACAAAATTAGTAATTTTGATAAATTAATAAGATAATAATTTTTATAAAGACTCTTATATAAATTTATAGTCCAGTTAATATCATAAATTAATAATTCTCTAAAATTACAATATAACTAGGACAATTTAGTAAAATATGAATATATTATTGTTTGTTTTTTTCTTGAAATTTAAATTTAGGTGGATTTCATCTATAATTTTTCTCATTGCATTCAAAAGCTCTGGTGTCGTCTTCTCGAACGGCAACAAAAAATTGTGAAAAGTTATTGTCACTGTGAGTGCTTCCTTTCGCGTGATTCGTTCTATCATCCTCATCTTCACCCCAACAAGATTTTCAATGACACTAGCTACAATTTCTTCAAAGTTTTGGATCTCTGAACATTCATAATCACCCGGGTAATCCAACAGGTGATTCACATCCATTTTATTGCGGTAACTGAGATAATTAATCATGTTTTTAAGATGAATTGAAAAAAAATACTATTTAAATTGATAAATTATTAATTTATCGATTAATATACCTCTCTAAATTAATAAAATTTCATGGACCCAACATTATTAATTTATAGAGGTCTTACTGAATTAGGAACCTGCATTACATTAAATAATATAATATAATATTTGGCTCCAAAATATTAAAATTTATCAAATTATATATAAAAAATAAAAAAATAAGGACACTTTCTATCAATATTATCTAATTAAATTAAATAAAATTTAGACCAAAATACTTTCTAATCATAAACAGTTAAACACAATGCAACTTAATATAATATAGTGTATTAAACGAACTCTAAAGATACATAACTCACTTTTGTATGAGCGAGACTCACCCAACTTTTTGTATCATTGGACAAAAAAATATTAGTCAAAGTAATAAGAACAAAGCACTTTTTTTTTTTTTTTTGGTTAACTTCGGATTGATATATTACATGGATAAAATGGACAACTAGTTCTTAAATTATGAATGATTATATCACATATCACTTGTGATTCAGTTCATTTACTACAAGTTTAATATATAGTTTTCTTTTGGCTTTTTTTTTTCACTCCTCATGACATCTGTTGATATAGATATTGTGATGAAGTCCAGTTTGGAGACATGTGTAATATTTTTTTAGAGTAATATTTACCTCTACTTTATGTTGAAAGCGATTGAATCAACTTTACTCCAAAATACAATCAAACAAATCAAGTATACAAGTCAACACTACTTGAATACTTACTTGAGCACTTTGTATAAAATATGACGAATAACAGAAAGTATTTTTGAACTTGTGTGTATATCAATTTCGTCCAAATATGACACACACATATATAGATGAATAGATCCTTCAAAACATATGATTTTTCATCCAATAAACATGTTTCTTGGTTTCAAATTAAGTGTATGACTTTTCATTCGAGAAATATGTCTCTTCATTTTTGTTCTTGTATATTTATAATTTTTCAAACACTTATGCAAGTTCATTTTCCATTTTGGTCAAGGCATTGGCCCTTCGACCCACTGCGAGCTGATCAAGCAGGTTGATCTCCGATGCATGAAACATGAACTTTTCACCTTCAAACATATTGCGAAAAGTCTTTATTTGATTTAGTGTGATTTATACCAATTATCAAGCCAATCATCTTGGGTAGAGAATCAAATACTAGTAGGGATAGAAAAAAAATTCCATATGGATGAGGGCACGCGGGGCCCGACACGTTAGGGGCGGTGATAAGTACATGAAAATATACTTTGAACATCGCTAATTCAACTTGATTATCATGTATTTAATCTCAATTATAGTTTATTTTATGTCTTATTATTAGGAAGCAATGAAACATGAATCTTGGAGCAATTACACATGTTTCGGGATCTTATGGACGCATCGAAAGCACGCAGGAAGGGCGTAAATGAAGAAAACACAAATCCTGAAAATTCAACTGGCGTCGCGATGCCGCCTTTGATTGCACACATATATATTGGCAGAGAGTTTGGCGCTGCAGCGCCACTTGCCGGCGCCTTGACAGACCCCAGAAACTTAATTTAGTCGTGTTTGATGAGCACAATGACTCCAGGACTTCCCTATATAAACCCAAGTTCGTCCAAAACCCAAAAAGAGGAGAAAAATAGAGAGAAAACACACAACAAATAGTTAGAAACATAATTTTGAGAGAGAAGAACGAAGAAACTTCAAGCCAGACAAAATGTCTCTCTGATCTATCAAGGCTATGTCTCTCTTGTCTGTGGAGAACTAATATCCTAGACAAAGGTACAGATGAACTCTTGTAATTGATTTCTTATGTTTATGTTTTTGATTCCTGAATACTCTTCAACCTTTAATATGATAGATGTTTGTTATTCTTTATTATCTTTTGATTATGAATCCAGAGATTGAGTTTTACCAATTTGCATATAGGAATAGTCATTCTTTATTCATCTCACCTATCTCATAGCTTGTATTCCGATAATAAGTCCCCTTACTAGCATTCTTCATCTGTTCTTATTCTCTCAACAATCGCTCATACCTTAATACGCTAGTGGTGAGTTGGAGAAGGTCCCAGAACTCTCGGTCTTGGAACTTCTTTTTTAAGTCAAAGTTAAGACAACTTTGAGCGATTTTTACAAATTCTCTCGGTCTTGAAACTTCTCCAGATCCCGTGAACAGAGAGAACTCTGGTATTTTGTAATTCTTGGGCCATGGATACGCTAAATCAATCCAACCCGGATACAGTTTCTGATATCTCGATCGAATTGGCCTCAGCCCCAAACCGAATTGATCTTGGAGAATCTCAGTCATTTATTCTCTTAACATATTGTTGCCATTTAATGACACCCCTACAGGCGGTGGTTGTGGTCCCCTTACAAAAGGGACATAGTCTTAACCATGTCCTTGTAAACCTTAGGACAACACTACTTCATATTGTGTCACGTTCGGCCCTAGGTTTGGGCCCAGACCAACAAGATTTACCCCTCCTCGGGACATTGTTGGGGCAACAACCCCTTGTGGAGGGGGAACATTGCTTGGGCCAGCCTCCTGATTACTTGACATAGGAGGAGGTATGATCCTTGGTGGGATTGTCCCCCCGTTTACGCATTTAGTCATTAGCTCATTTAATGAACTCATGTGTTTGGCCATGTTTTCGTAATGCAAATTACTAATCGAAATGAACTTATCTATAACATGAGTATTTTGAAGTCTAACCTGTTCAACAACGTCCTGGGTGAATTCGTCGAACAAGGCGCGCATCACGTTAGGATTGAACTCTCTCATAGTGTCATAACGACTTGTTTCTGCTAAACCCTCAAAATGGCCCACTACAACTGGAACGTGAGGTTGGTTGGTTTGCTACAATCTCCCTTCCTCTGTACTTGAATCAGTGTGAGCATTCCTTTTCGGAGGCATCTTCACTTCTTGCACCAAATCCTCCTATTGTGGTCGCCAAAAACTGTTTACACAATTTTCTGTTAATACGCGTGTAAGGTTCAAACCTCCTAAGACACGGTCCCAGAAAGGGGTGACTGATTCCAAGAAAATGCCTCCAAGGGGCACAAGCACACAGATTACAGTCCTAAAGATTAAAAAGCTAAGAAATTAAAATACTTGCTCTCTCGAGTCATTTTTTTTTTTTTTTTTTCTTTCTTGCTATACTTGAGCCATTTATAATATATGGCTCCGTCTAATGCTCGAGCGGTTTCGCCGTCTTCATCCCATTAAGTCCCCACGTTCCCTGCTCACATGTAACTGCTGGATCCTGCGTGTAACTGTTGGGCAACTTGCTAGATCGTGGTTGTAACTGCTGGGTAACTTGCTAGATCGTGAGGGTTCTTGTCTGTCTGTGCAATAACCATAAAAGCGTCCACTCATGGTACCTTCGTCATCCGCCTCTCATCTTTCTTTGCTCGTTTCTCGATTTGTCCTGGATCGAGTTTTTCTGGGTCGAATCCTTCCTTGTCCAGAACGATGCCATGCACTTTCGTCCTTAGATACATCATGCATTTTCGTCCTTTGATGCGTTCGACCTTTTGGTCTTTTGGAGAAATTTATTTTCTGCTAACATATATATATATATATATATATTAAAATATATTGAATTTACGCTTTTGTATTGCAAATAGCTCGTACAAATCAGCATATAAACGCCTAGAGTTGTATGTTTATAAATGTCTTACGGTGTCTCGTAAAATTTAAATAAACATGAATATATGACATACGAAACGATTATTTGATTAATAAATAAGTTAATTTATAATTTAAATTGATCATTTAGTACATGATTACGATATTATTATTCATTTTTGATACGATTACAATATAATTATTTATTTACAAAAGATTAATAAGCGAGTCAGTTTGTGTTTGACACAATTAATATATAATTACCTGATCCATTATTACGACACTGTTTGCGCAGGTTTTACGCATGCAGGAAAAAAGAGCGTGTAAGGTTCAAACCTCCTGAGACAAAGTCCCAGCAAGGGGTGTATTGAATCAAGTGAATAAGCCTCCAAGGGGCACAAGCACACAAGTTACAGTCTTAGGTTACAAGCTAAGAAATAAAAAGATAAAATATGCTCGATTGAGTCTTCATTTTTCTTGTCCCTCTTTCTCCTGGGATAGGCGAGCTTTTATAGTGCCGCTTGGTAACTGACTTGGGCAGTTCTACCATTCCTTTGTAGTTATGAATCATGCTTGTAACTGCTGGGTTGTGTGTCCTAACTGCCTGATCTTGGAGGAACAATCGCCTAACTGTTTCGGTAGTGAAGGTAACTACATCACACTTTTCGCCCTGACCATTGGCTCGATCGTCCCAAGTCCTTTTATCGTTCTTCGCTCCATCGCCCTTCTTTTCTTCGCACATCTTCTCGTTCTAGGACGAATTCATCCTGCGGGGATTTTATCGGCCAACAATTGTCCCCCAAATTTACCTCGATTGAACTGAGAGGGACGATCGAGGTGAATTTCATCTTTTTTTTGCGGTTCGTTCTTCCTTCACTCCTGGTCTATAGTAAATTTAGTTGGATAATCACGACTATTACTGTAGATGCTCTTCATTCCCGCCTGACCAACTATCTGGTTCTTCCTTTCTGGGGAAAACCATCACCCTGGAGGGTATCGAGGCGATCTTTGCTAGTCAATGTTTCCCCCGTTTCAGGGAAGGTCACAGCTCTAATTGAGGGTTCATCTGACATCAATTCCCTTTCGCCTTTAGAAAGACCAGCCCATCGTATGGCTGGTTCCTTAGTCCAGAGAACCCGTACTCCCAAGTAAGCAGCATGCCCCGAGTGGATACGCTTAAGCAAGCCATTGCTAATGAGCGTGACCTACTCACCACCTGGGGGATGCAGTATCTTCCGCACAGAGGTTCTCGAACAATTGTCGCTAACGGACATATTCCATCCACATTCTTACATTCCATTTTACACCTTACTCTGTGTGGATGGCCGCTAGCGACCCTTTTTACATTCCACTTCACACCTTATTCCATAGGGACCTTCACTTTTGGTGGCCTAAATTTCATTACTTTCCACGATCTTCTTTTCTTCATTTTTTCGAGATTCTGCTTGGCTATGGTGAACTTGGTTGTGATGGTGTGAGATAGGTCGGTCTTTAAATAGATGGTGAACAGCTTTCCAATTTGCCCTTTCCTCTTCCTGTTATGCATGTTTCTAAAACGGGTACTGTTGGCACGTGAATGGTCTTTCCACACGTTGCACGATCGGTTGGAGGTCATCTGCCTAAGGTCTGTTTCTGCCCAAAACGAGCCTGTGGCCTGATGATCCTGTCACATCAGTTTTTTCGCCATTACCAGCATCAATAATGGCTGAGGCTTGGGCAATACTCTCTGTAGAGTGTAATGCCGACAGCTGTCATTGGCCGATTCTGTAGGCCGAAGGTAAGGCCTTGAGTTTGGCCGAATGGATTGAGACCGAATTTGTGAAGGTAGGGCGAGGGAACGTGCCTTTCGTCCTAATTTGTTGCGCCGCCCTTTGGAGGCTCATTGAGACCTATCTTATCTGTAATAAATGCGTGACCTTTTCTTCCACGCTTCATCATGAGGTCTATTCAGGAGCCGTTTTGGCGTCGCTTCGATGTCCCCTTCCCTAGCACGTTACTCACGGCGAATCGTTTTCGGACACCTGTCTAGGGTAAATTTCGTCCCTTTCTATTTTCCCGCCGTTTTACTTCTTTGGCAATTCTTATCACGACACCTGTCATTTGTTTGGCTATAAGGCTTCGCTCTCCCTTCGTTTTCGAACTTTACTTCTTCTACCGTTTTTTCTTTCTCTGTGATATTGAACTCTTTATCCCTCATGGCTTCTTCCTCTTCAATCCCGAAAATTGATGCTTCGACCTCTGCCGATTATCAGACGGTGCTGGACTCTGATTCTGTGGGCGTCTTTGGTGTTCATACTTTGGATGAAGAATTCGCCCAATGCGCCCTCGGTCCTATGTTTACAGACGCTGAAGCCATTGCAACAAACCCGTTGGCTCAGCAATTTCCTGCTTCCTCCGGCCTTCCATTTTCTGAGCCGCTAAGTCTTTCTGCCCTCTCTTATGCCCACCCAATTCAGACTTGGCCTATACCTGACATCGCTTTTGAAGCCTGGTATAAACGTATGCTATCGCATGAGGATACCCGGTCCTTTTTGGATACGCACCGCCTCCTTCCCCTTATCGAGCTTTCCTTGAACCTGCCGGCTTTTGATCGTAGCCTATTCCCTATCTCTTTACTTTTCTGGTCATCTGATTATAATGTGTTTATCTTTCCCGTCGGGCCATTCACCATCACCCTTCGCGATGTTGGTGCCCTAACTGGATTGTCCCCTCTTGGAGCGACCATATCGGCCTCTACATCTTTTCCCTTCCCTCCTCCTAAAATGGACCCCTCTTCTTTGTCATCGTACTCCTCTTTTCTTCGTGCCTATTCGAAGAAGGCTGGGTCGGTTTCTCTGTTGGAACGAACGGCTTTTCTTCACCACTGGCTGTGTAAGTATATCATTTGCACACCCAGCCAGAAACCCGTGGCGGGTTATCTCTCCATCTCTTCTGCCCTTGCGAATGGCCGTCGCCTAGATTTGGCCTCCTTTTTCCTTGCTGCCACGTACAGGGGATTGGCCATCCTCCAAAAACAGCTTCGCTCCGGGTCTTCAGCCATTGCTTCTGGCCCTTTATGGATTGTCCAGCTTTGGCTGAAAGCGTATTTCCCTATCTTCGGCACAATTGAGTCGACTCGCTCTTACTCGTGTGCCGGTCTTCACTATGCCCAGCTTCGGCAATCTTCTGTTTCCCCTCGAGCCACTTTTGACTATTTTTATACTCTTTCCCATGTCTCTTCCTTTATTCCTTTTTCAGCGTTCGACAGTCTATCCTTCGCCCTTGATCCTCCCCTGTCTGAAAAGGAAGAGACGACCCTTCGTATATGGCGCAAATTTTTGTGCGGCCGTGAATTGGCTCATGACATCTTAACGGGGGCCAATGGTAAGGCCGGGGTAGAAGTATATTCGCCCAATTTCGTAGCTCGTCAGTTCGGCCTCATCCAAGGATGGCCTCTTGCATTTTTCCATTCGTATTCTGCATCATCAGACCGCTTTAAGGTCTTTTCGGTCTCAGAGGTCGAGGATTCTTTGGAGGAGACTCGATCCTTACTAGCCGCTTTTGTTGTAGCTTCTTTTACTCCTTGTACATCCGTTCACCCTTATTTTGATCGTTTCTGGCCATCGGCCCATGAATGATTTTTCTCCTTGCCTGCACCCAAGGTGTATTCTTCTATCTCCTTGTCCCCCAAACCTTCTGAGTCATCGGGGTCGAAGAAGGCTGCTGAGGCTTCTAAGCCAAAAAGGACTAAGTCCATCAAAAGGAAGCAGCCCTCTCCCAACCAAAGCTCTGATTCGGACTTACTGTTGGCCCGTCGTTCTAAGGTACGAGCCCGGAATTTGCCTTCTCTATAATGCTTTGAGATATATTGTACGATTTGATGTAGGCATTAAAAGTTGATTCAGCCTCGCCCTCTGTGGTGCGTGAAACGGCGCCGTCTCAGAAACTGAAACTCCTATGGGCGGTAGTGCGAGCGAAGGACCTGCGAAAGAACCGATGGTTCAATTCCCTTTTGATGAGGAAGGTATGGGCGAAGGGCCAGGCATGGAACAGCTCATAGAAGAGGGAGGCACAAATGGAATTGACCCCCAAGGTAGGAACTTTTATGCCGAGTCTGATCATTCTCACCCAAGAGTCGAGGAAATTCCTCGTGACCATCCTCTCTTCAAGTACTTCTCCTCGGACGGCTCTGTACCGTCTGTGCATGACCCGAGTGAAGAGGCCGAAGGGCTGGATCCCGCGTGGCCGATGAGAGCTTTGTGGGGTCACTTTAGGCAGTTTTATCCTCTAGTATGCATGATGTCCACTGCAGGGCTTAGAGGGAGTTATAGGGACGTGGATGGCCTTTATAGTTTGGCCGAGTGGAATCCTTAGAGGAGGCTCGGTCTCTGTACAAAGACGATGTCCTTCGACATATTTATGAAGAAGACGAAGTTATTTATATCTCTGACTCTTCTGACTCTGATTCTCTTGCAGATGTTCGGCCAATTGATGTGTCTCCACATTCGGCGTCAGAGGCCGTATTCCCCAGTACCTCTACGGGTGTGGTGTCGCCTTCAGCACAACCATCGTCTTTGGCTCCTCTGCCTCCCTCTCCTCAAAGGGAAAGTCTTGAGCCTGAGCAACCATCGTCCTCGGTCTTTGTGATTGTTTCGCCCATTGTTCCTGTTCCTTCGCCTCAAGTGCCAATTGTCGCTGGACAGTCGCTCCCTCTGCGGGCCGAGTCTCCTGATTTGCCATCAGCTTCTTCTCCTCGGCCGACCTCTCCTCAAGCCGTACGACAATCAATCGCTGTCCCACATCATTCATTGTCCCCCGAGTAAGGATTGATGTAGTCAGCAGCTGGGACATCAGGGGCACTGGCGGATCAGCCTTCTAGCTCTGATCCTGGGATGGTGAGTTTCTTTCTCTTTCCCTCTTGGATTATGGTCTTAACCTGTTTTGCTAACTCTTCCCTTATGTATAGGCGCCTGATCAATTGTTGCAATCGGTCCAGCGTCTTTTGGATCGTCTTGGGGAAATGACCTCTGCTTCTTATCGCCCATCAACGCCCCTTACTGGCACGATCTCAGACTTGGAGAGTCTTCGGGAGGTCCTTCGTCAGTATGCTTCTTTCTCTGCGATGGATGTTCACCAAGCTGTTCAGCCCCATAACATGCTTCAATTGGACCGGTGTTCCTCCGAGTTAAGCCGATTACTGGCTCTTCCTTCATCGGCCGTATCTATTGATGACCGTCTTTTTCTCCAAGAGATGCAAGAGGAAATAACGAACCTTCTCTCTCGACATCGTGTAATTCATAGCTAGAGGATTGGGCTTCGCTCCTCTTTGGTGAAAAGGGAAGAGCTCCGTGAATCTTTTGGAAAGCTACAACAGGCCTTGAAGGAGACCACAGAAGAGATGGTGACTGAAGAATCAATCTTCATGGACCTGGAGCAGCAGTTGAAAGAGCTTCAACGCCATTTGGACGAAAGTCGGATGAGGAAATAGGCGAATAAGAGAGCTGTCATCGCTCAAATAGAGGAGATGGAACGGTCGATGGCCGAATTTAAGGGGTTGGCCCGTATTGACTTCGAGAATGAGTTGGCCGATTTGGATGCGGCGAGCGTGGCTGTTCAGGAAGACTGTGGCCTGACGAGGGAGACGCTTTCAGCCATTAAGGACCAGCCTAAGGGTTTTAGGCAATTTTCAGGCCAAGGATGATGTAATCGAGGACGTTATATCATCCATTTTGTAATCTAGGACGTTCTCGTCCACTATTAATATGAAATTCTTATTGCTTTTCTTGAATGTTTTCGTGCTCCTATAACGAGGGCACATATTTCTTTAAATACTTCCCGTTTATCGCTCTTATATGCACCCGTCCTTTTAAATCTTGCAAAAGATAGGCCTCATGTGGTAACACACTTCTTACTATAAATGGGCCTTCCCAGTTGGGCGACCACTTGCCATATGCTGGTTCCTTAGAGCCAACTGGCAATATTGTCTTCCATACTATTTCGCCCTTCTCGAAAGACTTGGCCAGTACCTTGCGATTATATTCTCTGGCTATCTTTTTCTTCTGTGCTTCCAGGCGGTTGAGCATATCGCACCTAATATCGTCCAATTCCAGCAAATTCTGGATCATCGCCTCGTCGTAGTCCTCTTTCGTTAGTTTCTCCTGCAATATTACCCTAGTAGACTCAATGTTCATTTCCACAGGGAGCACAGCTTCTTGTCCATACACCAACTGAAAAGGTGTCACCGACGTGCTTGTACGCGGCAATGTCCTGCAAGCCCATAAAGCTTGACTCAGGTATTCATCCCATCGTCTAGCATTGTCCGTCACCATCTTTCGAATCAATCTTTTGTTGGACGATTCGGCTTGACCATTTGACTGAGGGTAATATGGGGTGGCATTCACCAGCCGGATTCCATATTCGGCTAGGAAACCCTTTACATTTTCACCGTTTAATAAGGTACCATGGTCTACCATGATTGTTTGTGTATACCAAACCGGTGAATTATATTTTCCTTGGGCTCTTCTCACGAGGGCTGGCTTGATTTTTTTTCGCTTCTGTACGCCCCATTTATGTTGGTTTGTTTATAACCGGAGGCCGCCTGGGCTAAGTTGTTGGCCGATTCGTTCTTTGTCCTTGGAATGTATTCCAAGTCAGCATGATCAAACCGTTCTATTAATTTTTTGGCTATATCTAATAATTCCATGACCGATGGGCTTTGGCATTTATAAGTTCCCATTACTTGTTGGATTACCAACTGCGAATCTCAATTGATAGACACATGGGTTACTCCCATGTCGAGGAGTGTTTCCAACCCAAGTGTAGGCATTGCATTTTCGCATGTGAAACCCGAGGATGAGTCTCAGTTGGAGGCACTACCTTTTTAGCTAAGGATATTACGGGAAACGGAGGTCGGAAGGGGAAATTCAGAATAAGTACGTCATCAAGTTCATTTCACAAGTTCACTGTCTTCGTTAGTGCTGCGTTCGTTACTTCGTTCAAACGTCAGGCAGATTACGGACGTTCGTGTAGCGTTCGAATGGGTGTTCGAACGGAGTCGATATTTCTGGTTTTGCTGCTAGCCTCGCACCCCAGCCCAATTAGCCCCCCAAAGCCCATAAAACACATCCCAATTAATAAAACACATTTAAAACACATGGGAAATTAAATTAAATATTAAATAAAATAATTAAACCATTTACCAATTAAATAAAACATAAAATATAATCATACCTAATAAAGATAAATCAAATATATTATATACCAAACTTAACAAATATCATGCCTAATTAAAATCAATCATAACAAATTAAATATTTTGCTAGTGGACCATCCTCATTTGGATGCAGTTGGACCATTGTCAGAAATGCGGACTTGCTGGGCCATTTAAACTGGGGCGAGTTCGTACCTTATGTCCATTGGGCCCAAAGCTTCTGAAATGTTGATGGGCCATTGCGTAGAAATTATTACTTTATGTTTGCATTATCTTTTATGCATGTGTTTGGGAACATCGTCGTTTGGATCCATTTGGACCATTTGTCTTGGGATATGGGCTTGTTGGGCCATTTAAACTGGGACAAGAACGTATTTTATGACGATTGGGCCAAAAGCTTCTAAGTGTTGATGGGCCACTTTGTGCTTGTGTTCGGAACATTACCATTTGGTTTTAGTTGGGCTCCTTGCCATGAGATGTGAACTTGTTGGGCCATTTAAACTGGGACGAGTTCACTCCTATGACAGTTAGCCCAAAAGTTTCTAAAATGATGACGGGCCGATTTATTTGAGAAATTTAGTTGATGTAGTATGTTATATATGTTACATGCATCTCATGCACCTCATACATACATATATCATGTTAACACCATCTATGTCTTAAAAAGACATCATAGATACCGTTTGGGTTAGAGAATGGACAAGGCTCATTAAAAGAACAGTAACAGTCATGAGTGAATCTGGTAATGAGGTATCCCGTATGGATCAGTTAGAGAACAGTCTCGCCAAGGTCACTGAACAGTTGCAAGCTTTGACTACTGTTGTGGCTGGTATGGCTGTGCCCCGTGCTAGGGGAATTTCTGAGAATGTGAGGCGTGAGGAGCCTCCGAATGGGTTGGGGGATGATATCCCCACTTTTGATGATGATATGGCAGAGTATGCAGCAGGCAGAGTATCTGGGTCTCAGGCAGAGTTACAGAAACTTCGGGATCAGGTTGAGTCAGTTACCCGCAAGATGAGGGGTAAGAATGAGGATTTGCTGGATTATGACACACTGACTTTCGAGGAACAGTTGCCGGCACAGTTCAAGATGCCTGATATGGCTAAGTTTAACGGGAATGGGGATCCAAGGGTGCATCTCCGATAGTTTGTATCAGTCATGAGTTCAGTTGGCTTATCGCAGCGCCAAGTGTAGAAAATGTTTGGAATGTCGCTCGAGGGAGCTCCCGTGGTGTGGTACCACAGTTTGGAGAAGAAAGTGAAGGAAGATTGGAGGGAGTTGGCTGATGCTTTCCTGAAGCAGTATGTCACTGACCTAGAGATCGATCTGTCACTCCGTGATCTGGAGAATGTTAAACAGAAATCGGAGGAGATTTTTAAGGAGTATGTGGACCGGTGGAGGGGTCAGTTGTTGAAGATGCAGACTAGGCCTTCGGAGAAGGATCAGATTAAGATGATTATCAAGGGCATCAGGCCCTCCATTTACAGCAAGTTGAGGAGGATGACCTCCATGATTACAGACTTTCGGCAGTTGAGGGAGACTGTCATGGACATTGAAGACGAAGAGGCGGAAAACATAAAATTCTATGGTTTGAACAGGAGGCCCATTGGGGGAACATCGGGAACAAAGCCCGTTTCTGCTGACACATTATAACCTAAGCCTTTACTGTCACTTTCACCAACAAAAGGGCCATGACACTGACAATTGTGCCCGACTCCGCCATGAAATCCAAGACCTGATAGACTCCAAGAAAATACCTGACCCAGAAACAGAACAGCCTGACACACACAGAAACCCCTTACCCAATTACCGTGCCGTACCACCACCAGCCTACATGATCAATTCTGGCCTCCCAGAAGACCTTGTCCTAAAATCCTTTCACCATCTAGCCTTTTGCCTGGGAATATGGGATAGTACTAGTGAAGATGAAACTGAGCAGGAAAAAAACTTTTGGCTTGATTTCTCTAGCAATGACGAGGAAGAAGTAAGGGGAATGACGCGCAATGGTCGTTTTTACAATGATATGGCAGATAACGGTAAGGAAGTTTTGACAAATGGTAGAGAAGTTGTTGAGACTGCAGAAAACACTGAGGGGGATATAGTGCTGAGGCAATTGAGGAAGACTAGAGCACAAGTGAGTATCTAGGAACTGTTATGTGCATCTCGGGAGCATAGGCAGGCTATGGTTGAAGCCTTGAGCAAGATTGTGGTACCGGAAGACGCCAACCCTGCAATATTTGTTGGGTCAGTTCAGAAAGAAGCTTTGCAGATATCTTTTTCTGAGGATAAACTCCCAGCAGAGGGGAGAAATCATAACAGGCCTCTATTTATCAGGGCCGAGGTGAGGGGCAAGAGAACTTCATGTGTGATGGTGGATGACGGTTCGTCCATCAATGTGTGCCCGCTGAAAATTCTGGCGAGATTGGGTATGAAAGCAACAGACTTGGACCCATCCAGTATGACTATTAAGGCTTATGATGACAGTAAAAAGGGAGTTGAGGGTACCTTTGTGGCTGTGGTCAAGGTAGGACCGATTGAAGATGAGGTTGAGTTCACGGTACTAGACATCCCGGCTACTTTCGCCTTATTGTTGGGAAGGCCTTGGTTTCACAAACTTGGGGGCGTGCCTTCCACTTTGCATCAGATGATCAAGTTCACGTATGAGGGAGAAGTTGTTACCATCCGGGCTGAGTTAGATAATGCCGTGGCTGCCTTGGAGATACAACCTTTCACGAGGTTTCAGGTGTCAGCTACTTTTGAGGAGTGGGTGGATCCTAGGGTGGCTAGGATTATGGAGAAAATGAAGTTTGAGCCGAGTAAGGGTTCAAAATTACCAGATTTCAGAGGACAGACTACTCGGAAGGGTTTGGGGTACAAGTCTGATGAAGAAAAGCCAAAGGTCAAGAAAAAGGGCCTGAAACTGATGGAGTGTTTTGTGAAAGCTTCAGGATATCAAGGGGAGCCTGAACCTGTGGAAGTTAATGGAATTGTGGTACCTGGGTTTGAGATCTTCCAAGATATGTTGGGTAAGAAGCTGATAGTTGAAGAAATTGTGGAGAAAGAAGAAGAGAATTGGGAGGAAGAACTGATGAAGTTGAAGAGCCTGACTCTGGGAGAGGACGAAAAGCCTGAGGAAGACCTGATTGCAGAGGAAGAAATGTCTATAGATGATGAAGACATTTACCTTCCTGATTTGTTTGGATGTACTTCCGCATTATCCAATAATAAAGACATCTCTTTTGCTTACTTGCCTGAGTCATTTCCATTTACACTGCACGAATCAAGCATATTTGACATCAGTTCAGCCAGAACTATTGCATTTAACTTGGGTACACTTGAGAACTCCAAGGAAATTCTGATTGCAAGTGAAGTAACCTCCGAAGAGATGGAGAAACTAGAAGAAATGTTGGTCAGATATGCCAAAGTGTTGCTTGGTCCTATGAGGACATGCCTGGGGTAGACAGAAACATTGCCCAACACACAATACCAACTTATCCGAATATGAGGCCAGTAAAACAGAAACTCCGACGGATGAGACCAGAATGGACTGAGAAAGTCAGAGAGGAAGTTAAGAAACAGATAGATGTGGGGTTCTTGGAAGTAGTAAAATATCCTGAGTGGTTGGCTAATATAGTACCGGTGCCGAAGAAAGATGGGAAGGTCAGAATGTGTGTAGACTACAGAGATCTCAACAAGGATGTCCGAAAGATGATTTTCCTCTGCCGCATATAGATGTTCTGGTTGGTAGTGCGACTTTATCTGCTATGTATTCATTTGCAGATGGATTTTCAGGTTACAATCAGGTTCTCATGGCTGAGGAAGACAAAAATAAGATTGCATTTGTTACTGAGTGGGGTACTTATTGTTACAAGGTTATGCTGTTTGGGCTTAAGAATGCGGGGGCTACTTATCAGCGGATGGCCACTACACTTTTCCACGACTTGATGCACAAAGAGATTGAGGTGTATGTGGATGACATGATGGTAAAATTAGAGACAAGAGTTGGGCATATTGAAGCACTGGAAAGGTTCCTTCAGAGGGTTGACAGATACAAACTGCGGCTAAATCCCAAGAAATGTGTGTTTGGGGTGACATCGGGGAAATTGCTTGGTCATACAGTGGGAATGGGTGGAATAGAGGTAGAATCCGAAAGGATCAAGGCAATCACAGAAATGCCTGCACCGAAGACAGAAAAAGAAGTCAGAGCATTCTGGGAAAGATTCAGTACATCAGTCGGTTCATTGCCAAGTTGACATCAGTATGTGAGCCTATCTTCAAACTGTTCAGAAAAGATCAGCCAGT